>VZRO01000988.1:1230705-1297550 GCA_013397915.1 Daphoenositta chrysoptera
TTCCGTGGGGGGTTGGCTTGAGTGTGTTTTTTGGCGTTTTCTGATCCCGGTAGGCTCCGGCGCTCTCCTTTACTTTCCGCATGTGTGAGCGTTTGTGTGTACGTGGTCTGAGTTTCAGATTCCCTGTGAAACGGGGAACCAGCCCACAAGAGGTCATTTTGGGAAGAAAAATTACTTTGGTGCATTGCCGTTGCAGTTTTCTTTCCCTGTTTTCCGATATTCCTAATGGTGCGGGTGTGCTTTTTGTAATGAAATACGTGCCTATAGGGCTCCTTAATATAAATCCATGCAGGCCTATCAACAAATGTAAGGCTGCCTGCAGAAGGAACACCACTGGGTCGTTTGCTGTACAAACTTGGGTGTTGCAGGCTCTGGGAAATCACTGTCCCTCACACAGTGGATGTCCAGGACTGGACAATGCTGGCTGTGTAAAGGCATCACAAATGTCCTGTGACACCTGGGCAGAAAGCAGGCAGCTGGAGGAGGAAAGTGTTTCCAGCACGGTTGCTCAACCGGCCACTCTGAAAGTTATCAAGATAAGCCCTTGTGAAGTTCATTAGGAAAATATATTGGTAATTGTTCTTTTTAAATGGAATTGGCTTATCTCAGACTACTGCTGAAGGTAGCCATCTTGCACAGAAGTGCTGTTATTTCTGAAACTGAAAGCTGAAGAAACCTATGTAAAGATCGTAACTGGTTTTTAAAATACTACCAGAGATTTAACAATCCTGAAAGCCTTAAAAAAAACCCCAAAATCATCCACTTTACATACTCTTTTGTCATAGCAATGGTACTAAAACATCCTGTCATGTCAAGGGATATTTTAGCATGAGGATCGTCTGCTAAACTGGGGAATTCAGCTGTGTCTGACTCTAACACCTAAACTCCTGGTGTGTGCAGCTGCCAAGAGCAGCTTCCTAGGTTGCAAATTTCTCAGTTAGCTCAGGCTAATGTGCTCATCCATCAAGAAGAGTCAGAGCATAAAGGTTTCACTTCATGTATGCTTCAGTCCAACTTGTGTTGGCAAATTTTGCCTCTAGTAGTAGGAAAATGTTTGTAGCGGCTGAGTGGGTATGTTCAGTTCTAAAATTCAAAGTAGTATTCGTTAGCATTGTGCATTAGCGTTGTGGGTATTTAAAGAGACTTTTATCCCTGCCAGAGATAAAAATTGCCTTGAACTTTAAGTGGAATTGTTGGAAGTTACGGCATTCACTCTGTACTCTGAGCACAGAGTTCAAGGGTAGAGTATTTAAAGTTTAGCTGTGTGTTGTAACTTACTGGCCACCCTTCTTGGTTTTTATGCATTAGTCTGGCTCCAGGGAGACCTAAATAATCTTCTGCTGTAGGTCTTTCTGTATACTTACTTGGATTGCAAAAGTAATCACAATTCATAACCCTCAGTCCAAGAGATTCCCTACTTTTTCATGAGAGAAGTTCTTGCTTGACTTGTCCCACAACTCCCTCCAGTGCTGCCTCCTTGTACACTGAGTACCAAGGCAGTGAAGTTCTCTTCTGAGTGCATTAATGAACGAAATTAATCAATCTTAACATTTTCTCTGCTTTTAATGTAGAATAAGAGGAAGGACAGCAGAAAGGAAATATGTGCGAGCACCTAAGTAAGAGGTCACCACTGTTCTGTTCTTGTGCAGTTTTCCTGAGGAGATCTGCCCCTTACATTGCTCCTGGCAGTGTACAAAGTCCTCCTTTCTATTAGCTTGCTCTGATATATCACGTTTTGCTTTTTCATATGTCGTCTGTAAAATTAGGCATCATAAACCTGCCAGTACTCTTCCATGTGCTGTAGCTCGTGCTGTGAGGGCAGGGGCCAGGTTAGCAGTCAGAGCAGAGTACAAAAGCCTGCTAGAAATAACAGTGGGTGGGGGGCAGGAGGGTTGGAGTGAAATTCTTGACGTGTCAAACACCACCATGAACTTGACTGAAGTGCTGTCCCGTCTCTGCTACTTGGGGGAACACTTCCTACCAAAGCCATTAAAGTAAGATACCCTGTGTGGTCATTTTTGCAAAGCCCAGTGTTCCCTAAAGTCTCAACTATTTAGTCATGCTCTTCTTCTGGTCTGTGCTCATTTCCTGTGTGGGCAGGTCCCCCAAGAGTCTTCCACTACTTTATTCCACCCTTTTCTTACGTCTGATGAGTGTTCAAGAGCACTGGTTTCATAAAAGTGGGCTTAGGCTGAAATATGAGGTACTGGTTGCGAAATAGCTTGGAAGAGGCATTTCTTTTTAAACATAATTTGGGATTTTATGGCCACGTGTATCCTTGGAAATCTCTTCCCGCAATTATCCAGCACCCCAGCCTCCCATCTGATTTTTAGAGGCACGGTAACTACTTTTCATTATGGCCGTAGGAAATTTTAGTTGCCTGCAGGAAAGAGCTGCTTTCAGATATGCAGTTGCACTGGCCTTTCAACTTCCCTGTTGCTGCTAGGGTGAAAAGGGAAATCAATCTTCACCCAGGCTGTTAAATTCAGCTGTAGCTTGTGTTGAAGGACTGCAGTCGCCTTTCTGCCAGCCGTAGGCTGAGATGCATGAATACCAGCTCCTTCCCAAAAACTCTGAGGGGCAGCAGGAACAACTGGTGCTGTGTTTTCTTGTATCACGGACCAATTCTGCTTTGGGGAGCCTTTAGAGAGTGCAGCTCAAGTCCTGGTGGTCATCAAATGCTCAAAGCCTGTGTCTCACAGTGGCATGGTAAAAGCAGAAGAGCTTTCGCTTGCTGTTTCTCTCGGCTCTTAGTTACAGTATTCACATTCTTACCTATGCAGAATAGATACTTTTCTTGTGCCAGACATGTTTTTATCGACTCCAGCCATGTCCTTCCTCTCTCTTTTCCCGAAATAATAATAATTGGACTAACAGCACTAACAATGCTCCCCCAAGGAGCTGTGTCCTGACACGTTGGGTCTGGATGAGGCCAAGGGGTTGCAGTAGTTGTGAAATGTTAAATGTAAATCCTAAATCTCCCCCATTGCTGATGAAGGGTACGGCACTGGCAGCTGTGGCAGGCTGGGGTTTGGTAAGAGCTGTCCCATCCAGCTGCTGCTCTGCGTGCCTGATGCCTGCTGTTGGAAAAAGCAACAGGTCTGCTTTGCTTTCCTGAGAGGATGTTGGTGATCAAATGTGTTTAGCACTTGCTCATTCAGTTTGTGGAGAACTTAGAGCATTGTAGAAAAAAAAAAAAAGACCTCTAAGCTAGGACATTGTCATGTATTTACTTTTATGATGCCTTTTAATCTCGATTTGTTTGTGATGTTACTTAGTCCCTAAGTGCTTTTTTCTGCTAGATACAAGTCTTTTGGCTGATATGAGCAGAACAAGCTTTTCCTACTTCCATGGCAGCCTGGGGAAGCTGACTGTGCCTCCCTCAGCCCCAGTGTGTTTGTTCCACAGCACGACTGAAGGTCTCTGCTGAGATTTGGGATTTGCAGGGTTCCTCAGAGATGTGTTGCATCACACTGGGAGGTTCAGATGTTTTACAGGCCGGAGAGCGGTGAGAAATGGCCACTGTTGTTGCTGTAACAGAAATGGGCTATTATAACATGTAGCAGGGAGGATTAGAAACGTATGAAAGCATCTCCTCGCAGTTGTTTGGGAAAGCATCACCCCAAAGGGCGGGAATGAAAGGAGTACTTGTAGCAGTTTGGGATTAAGCATGAAGCTGGTACAGACCTCCTTGTTTTTCTGTAGGAAAAAGTGCTTCCTGGTGGAGAGCTGTCTGTGTTTTTACACATTTGACCCGGAAAGATACGCCTAACAGGCTTTCAACTCTTACCTGCTTTTACTACTAAACGAAGCATTTGATTAAAAAAAGGACCTATTGTTCAGTGTTCTGTTCATCTTGAGCTGGCGTTTTCCCGTGTTGCACCACACATGCTATGTGCACTGCAGCACTTGTCTGTCTTTATTTTTTTTTTTTTTCTCTCCCTCCCCTACCTGCAAAACAGTGCAGTCAGGAAAATGGCTTCTGTGGGCTTCAAAGCAAGGATTAGATACTGTCACTGAGGCTGAGGCTGTGGAATACTTTGCTTAGAAAAAGAAAATAAAATCAAAATTGCATTGAAATGAACCGTCTTTGGCTTTCTTAGGCATTCTCAATAGAAGAGCCTTTTAATGCATGTTCTCAATAAGTAGACTTTAAATGCAGGTTCCTCTTCTAACAATGTTTTCTGTCAGTGTCGCTCTGTTCACTTGTAAAGTTCCCTCCTGTCCCTTTTTTGCACTAGTACTCAGGGTGTTTCTAAAATCCTGCTATATTTGGCAATACATCACTCTCTCTGTTACAGGGAAGTGATCACTCAAGGGATTTGGCAGAAATTAAATTAACTGAGGTCTTTAGAGAACATACTCAGAATGTCTTTTGAGAATAGACTTGCTTCCAATGCTTTCTGCTGGAAAATGAAGTCGTGTTCTCTCCCGCTTCTTTCTGCAGGGTGGACTTTGTAGAATATTTGTGTATTTACTCTTTTTCACGTTCATGGAGTTTATCACTTTCAAAAACAAAACAAATGCTGAAGTGATAGACAGCCCAATTTTCTAGGTTGCTTAGTAACTGAAACGCATGCTGTAGTGTGAAAATACTCATGACAAAGTAAGGGAATGTTTACTGGAACAAACAGAAGATCCTGTGAAAGTGCACTGTATAAATAATTAAAGCATATGTTTTTATTTGCTCGTGGAACAGAAGGATACCTTCAATCACAATGTTCTACATAACTTTTCACTAAGAAAATTCTTCTTTTTCACACTTCTACTTGCTAAAGTGTGTTGATGCAGTAGGATGGGACTTCTCTAGCAAAAAAGTGCAGTGCTGCAGATTTTTGGATACTTCTTGAGACGGACCATTGGTCCTTGGGGTTCTTCTGAGTTTAGAAAGAAGGGTCATTATTCTTTGGGCCCAATTTAAGATCTGTTCCCCAAGTAACTTGGAACAAAAACTTTAGATCCGTGGAATGCTAGCACAGTGATTAAACAAGATTCGATTTTATGAGTTTATCAGTCTTTTTAAAGAAAACTGAAGACTATTTGTAGTCTAAATAAGCTATTTTTTTTCTAATGCATTTTTTTTTTTTAATTCAAGATTTCAGCAAAGCAATGTCTCAAGCTGGCTCCTCACAGTTCCAGGAAGTCATTCGGCAAGAGTTGGAGTATTCAATGAAAGTAGAACTTGATAAGATACTTGCAACTGCACACTCAAATGAGATAGAGGTAAGGAGCATGTAGTGGGTGCTACTCAGAGCATGAGAAATGGGATGCAGGACATCGAGGCAAATCTCAGACAAGGAGATAAATCAGGGATTTCCAGCTCCTTATTTTTGGGACCTGCTGTGATCCTGTGTGGAAGAATAGCCTGGATACAATGTCAGTAGGAGACTTTCATTTCCCTCTAGACTGGGTGATGGAGTTAAGTGTTTAATCATCTTTAGTTATTAAAGGTTCTGTGTAATCTTCAATGGATTACAGAAAGGGAGGGTAAAGCTGTTATCTTAAATGTTGGGCCGAATTGTAATGGTTGTGATTTTGACAAAAGACTTGTTGTGTAGGTATCCAAGTTGGTTTTGTACTCTTGAGTTTTAGTGAAAATGAGCTTTTGGTAACTTCTGGAATTTTACCTAAAGTTTAGCATGTCTACTTCAGTGCTAATGAAATTACTCTCGTGAATAGACTGTACATCAACTTGTAGAAATCCTTCTGTGATTGAGTAGGTGTGCATTGAATACCAGCATTAATGATGCATTTCTTCTTTGTAGCACACTAAAAAGGACCTGGAAGGATTTAAGAAGCTATTTCATAGATTCCTACAAGAAAAGGGACCATCTGTGGACTGGGGGAAGATTCAGAGACCTCCAGAAGATTCTGTAAGTTGTGGTTAAGTGATAGTTTGTGAGGAACACAAAACTGATAATTGCTACTTAAGGCAAGTGATGTATTCACCCATCCAATGGGTCTACCTGCCATGGTTCTGTAAAACCATGTAGGACAACACTTTGGGTTCTAACTGACAAATAACTATTTATTGACATATGCTGTATGTGTTCCTGAACATCAGGTTCTGCTTACCATATGTGTCAAGTTCTTTGGTATTATTTTGTTAGCTGCTCTGGGAGCAGGGGAACAGAATGGGACAGATGCCACCTCACCATTTGGTACCTTCTGTGGAGTAAACTCGTGTTAGAGGGGAAGTAGGGAGGACCCTTGTTGTTCCCATTTCCCTGCTGCCTGTGGAAGAAGGTTGCATGTCTCAGATGAGACTGTTTCCAGTGATCCTTTATGTTTAATAATTTGAAAGGGACATATGGCAAGTGGGCTGGGTAATGGAGCTCATTTAGCAACTTCTGTAACCTGAAGCAGCTCAGCAAAAGCGAGGGATCTGAAACAAGGAGTTGACTGTGGGGGGGTTTTGGAGGCTGATTTTCTAATGTTGTCTGTGTTGTTGTAACTTATAACCTCTAATTTGAGCTGCTGCTGAAAAAGCACTATGTATTTTTTCAGCACTGTTTAGTACTGAAATAAATACTTCGTATTAAACCTAACCTCATTTTATTGATTCATCAGTGCCCTTAGGCTGTCCTTTGACTCTTGTGTAACTAATGGTGTAGTTGTGCTACAAATTCTTGCTTTTCCCAGCGTAGTGATCTTGGCATATTGCAGGAGCTCTGTGTGCTCCCAGGCCTGTGGTTTCTCTGAGGCTCTCTGTGTGCCTCAATCGAGGCTCTGTTTCCCATGAAAGGCAGGCTGTCCAGTTACTTCCAGAACAGATGCAGGGCTGCTCTATAAAGGGTTGAAGAATGATGCTGTTTTAGAGCAAGTCTAGGGTTTTTCCAAGGTTGAGTGTTTTCTTTTAACTTCAAAAACATGTGATGTCTCTCTTTTCTGTACTGTGACACTGAATGAAGTGTTGCTTTGGGGAGAGAAATCTGCCCTCAATGAAGAGGCCAGGGTGAGAAATTGGAGTTCTAGGTAAGATGACTTACAAGGAAGGCTGAAGAAAAGGGGATTTCTTTCAGTGTAGGGGGGCTGAGACTCTTGGGAGTGATAGGTCTTTTAAATATGTAAGAAGGTAGGTAGAACAATCAAAGGAATAAACTGTTCCCTGTGCCAAGAGAAGGCCTGGGATTAAATTACAGAAATTTGATGCGAGTGAATGGCTCCTTTGTGGAGAGGAAGAGCTGTTGTCTATTTTTCAAGTTTTGCTCACCTTCAGTGGAAAAACTTACAAGTTCTGTAAAGGCCTGGAAGTAACCTGGACATCTGGAGCAGATGTCAAACTGGAGGTTATGGTAAGGCTCTGAAATAGACTGGGGGCATATTCCCAGGCACAGGATATTCCCAGGCACAGCAAGCTGCTAAAAAAGAACTAAGAGAAAGGTCTAGCTTGAGGTCAGAGAGGGCTGAATGGAGAAGGGCAGAATTAGGAGTAGTATCTCTCTTTTTCCTTATGGCCTGTACTGCTCATTCTCAAGTGTGTCCCTGTGCTAGGACAACTTCTTGTGTAGCAACTTCTGATGAGAGAGAGAAGGGTAAGAATTCTGCAAAACCAGGCCAGTTTTGGTCTGATGAGGTGCATGCATGATCTGAAATGAAATTTTGCTTCCTAGCATGAACTGTAAATCAAGGAATCATGCTTGATAAATGTCACAGAGGAGAGCTAGGGAAAAATACCTGCAAACAATCTTCCTTCCATGCCTTCTTCACTTCGTAGTAAATACCCCTTTCTTTATTGGCCTTCCTGATCTGACAGGAGGTGGGTTTGAGCACTTAGGAAAACTAAGAGCAAAGTTAAATTTCTTTATTTTTTTCTTCTTTCCTTTTTGCTGACCATAAGAGTTCCATCTCTGTACCCTGCTGTATCCACCCCCTCCTTTTTAATATGTCAGTCATGTCAGGGACATACAGTGGAAAATAAAAAGGGTTTCACATAAGACACATTTCAAGGGACCTTCTCCCAAGTTGTTCTTTGCTGAGGAATATGACTTGTGGAATTATTAAATAAAAGTTGATTTCCTAAAGACCAGAATTTCAGAATTACTAGTCTGGCTAGTATGGGTAAGAGCAGTATGAGCTTTTAGAAGGGGTAAAGAGGGGTAACTTTTGAAGGGCTGCATTACTGAATTCTTTGGGATAGGTATCCATCTGTGAACACATATTTTGTTTGAGTGCTTCTGTTCAGTTCCAACTGAGTTTTCCTAGCTGTAAAACCTCAGAGTATATTCTCCTTCTGCTCTTGTTAGAACAGCACAAAGGTTGGTGTACAGAAGACTTGTTTGCTGGTAATCTTGCAAGTGACTTATAATTGCCTGTAGGGATGACCTTGTTTTGTGAGGTGGTGGGATGCTTGGCTGCTGGAGAATCTCACACTACAAGGATCATGGCCTAGAAAGCACCAAATTCTCTGCAGTGGGAATTTATTTGCCTGTGATTGTTTTGGAGAATTGCTTTGCTGCTGGGAATTCTGGCAAGTATAACGTTCAGCTGATCCCTAGCAGAGCAAAAAGCATATGTTGAGGTATCTATGTGCCTGTGTGTGTATAAACACACAGACATACGTGTGTATCTGTAAACAGAGGCACACAAAAAATCTACGTGTGGGTTTGTTGCTTTTTTATTTATTTAGCAGCTTAAAAAAGTTCATGAATAGTTTATTGGATTTATAGACTTTGGCTTTTAGGTGGGGAAGAGTGTTTCAGGCTTTTGCCCAGTGCCAAGGGACTGTGCTGTGCAGAAGCAGAATTTCTGATCAGACTTCTGTAGGTCATCTAGTGTGTTATCTGTTGTATTTGTTCTCTGAATGTAGCTTCTGCTTCTTCCTGAAGACAGGTAAAGGCTCCTGTCAGTAAATTGAAACAAATTATTGCTTTGTAGTATTCCTCTGTTTTTCTCTGCAATGGGAGATTTCATCCCTGACCTCCACGTTTTCAGTGTAACAACTTATACTGCTGACAGTAACAGCAGATTGAACCCATCTCACACTATATTGGTAAACCTCTGACTTGTTTTTTCCTTCCAGATGCTTTGCTTTCATATGTCCAAAGGCTTACAGTGGTAGCTGGCATAGTTAGGACCCATTACTGTAACAGTCTCCAGAGAAGAAAGCACGCTGAGAGTGCCAGTTAACAGGGAGAGGAGGTAAAGAATGTGGACATGGCAAGTGTAACTTAATCCCCTCGATGTAGATTACAGCGATCTGTTTGTTTGAATTGGAAGCAGTAGCAAAGTCCTGCTGGGAGGCCTCTGAGAGAACTGCAGTGATCCAGTTAACCTCAGAACAGCAATGCAAAACCTCATCTGGGATGTAAAGAGAGCATCCAAAGCAATGTGAGTGTGAAAGGAGCTTGTCTATTGCAGCCTTTGTTTTTTTTCTTCCCCAGTGGTTGGGTTCTTGTCTGCAGCTCAGGTTGTCATCTCAGTGAACTGTATCGTGAAGGAAAAGAATGAATGTTATGCCCTTACTCAAAAGCAAAACATCTTCCTAATCTTCAGCTCTGGAAACAGGTTTTAAGGGTTCATAGAATCATAGAATTGTTTGGAAGGGGCCTCAAAAATCATCCTGTTCCAACCCCCTGCCATGGGCAGAGACACCTTCCACTAGACCAGATTGCTCCAAGCTTTGTCCAGCCTGGCCTTGAACACCTCCAGGGATGGGGCAGCCACAGCTGCTCTGGCTGACCTGTTCCTCTGCTTTACCACCCTCAGAGTAAAGAACTTCTTCCTAAGGTCTGATATAAATCTCTCCTCTTGTAGTTCAAACCTGTTCCCCTTGTCCTATCCCTACCAGCCTGTGTAAGAAGTCTCTTCCTCTGAAAGCCCCCCTAGGTGCTGGAAGGCTGCTGTAAGGTCTCCCCAAAGCCTCCCCAAAGTTCTCCAGGCTGACCACCCCCAGCTCTCACACTGAGCTCACGGGAGGGCTGTTCTCTCTCTGATCCCTTTGTGGCTCTCCTTTGCACTGCTCTAACAGATCCACAGGTTTCCTGTGCTGAGGACTCCAGACCTGGGTGCAGCACTGCAGCTGGGGTCTCACGAGGGGCAGAGACCTCTTCATTTGGTGCTGTTTCTAGAACTGTCCCTTGGTGCTGAGTAAATGTTTCCTCAAACTGTGAGTACATGTTAACTAACAGGGGCGTCCTCCTTTCCGCTCTACCCACGATGACAGCCCTGATGCTCATTTTGTCTGTCTCTGACAAACTCTTGCAAGCCTCCTTGCAGTAGGAGTAGGCTTCTGGAATCTGTTAGTCAAAATCCCAACGTTGCCTCATCCAGACTGTTCCGAGAAATCACTTCTATGACATTGGCTGCAAAACAAAAGAAGCTGCACATGTCATCTTAGAACAGTCCCAAACCAGGGCTGCCAGACGTGTCTCAAGTGAGTAACACTGCAGCCATGCATCTGTAAGACATGTCATTCCTGGCCCTGCTTTTTCCTGAAGAATTTCCCCATCAGCACTCACTTGTCAAGCCCACTGTTGCAAACCCTTAGAGCAAGAATTGATTTTTATTGCTGTGGAGAGCTTCTCCAGCTGTGTGTAAGCTTGTAGGTGATGAGGTAGTTGTGCATATTAGTGCCTGCACGTGGCTGGAACTGTTGGATTGATAGCACTGGCATCCAGCTGTCCTGGTGCTGCAACATTCCTGCTGGAACTTGACTTTCTGACATTTGTTATTCTCTGAATTAAAGACCCTTCAAGATCCAGGGCTTTATTGCCAAGCTGATGTTTCCAATGCCTGTGCCAGAAGAAACTGAAGCGTTTAGTGAGGCTGAGTAATAAATTTTGTTTTGTAACTGATGCAACATCCAGTGAACTGAGCCCTTGATGGAACTGTTACCTTCTTCAGGACTTTTACTCTGAGCTTTCTGCAAAGCTGGTTTCAGGCATGATAGCAAAAGCATCGAAAGGTAGCTGGCACTTCAGCAAAAGCAAATGATTTTTGAGGCAGTCTGGCCCTGAACTGAGTGTCAGACTTTCTGCTTTTTGTGAGTGATGCAAGAAGAACGTAGTGAGACTTGAAAGTTGAGATAATTTTTTTGGATGTTCAGACAGTGTCGGAACGTCATGGATGTGACTCACATCCCACCCAGCTAAAGCTCAAGATGAAATGTTTTTAATCCATGGACAGTCTAATGCAGGATGTTACTGACCTTGGAGTAGATGGGAAGCAGTAAATCTGGGCATAAATCTCTGTAGGTCCTGCTGGTAGCAGAATGTTCATTGAGCTTCCTGAGGGACCTCCAAGACATTAAACCCAGGATTTATCATCTCGTTGGTAATGAGAAGAGCAGTTGTTTTTCAGGGTGTTTCAGCCTGAACACAATCTCTGTTGTTGACAAAGCACAGCAAGAGTTTGCTTTTTGTGCACTTCTGTTCCTGTAAAGTTCTTGGAAGTTTGGAAGGAAGCTCCTGCCTATGTCCTCATGGAATGGCAGTGATTGTGGTGCTGCTTTCCAGATCCCATAGGGCAGAATTTCCCTAATGTGAGGGATCTGCCCTAATCTGCTGCCTGTGGTGTCCTGGAATGCTGGAATTGCACAAGCTGTCCTCTCTACCCCCACACATCCCAGTAAGAAATATGACTCTTGTTCCAGTGCAGTGTGAATTTCCATTTGAACCCCAGCCCTTGCCCAAAGCAAACACAGCTCTGCAAACTACTCTGTATGTATTTGTTTTTGGAAACTAGCTGTGGATCTTACACACCCCTTATCAGAATTAAAATAATTTTTTAGCAGCTAGAATGCTACAGCACTGGAACACCAGGGCTTTTCTTCAAAAGAAAATCTCTAGAAGGGCAGGCTAAAGGATAATTGTATTGATTCTGCTCTAACAGTTTTGGCATGATTCTTACTCTGTGGCATAGTTACCATTATTTCTTTGACTTGGGTGCTTTGAATTAGGGGACAACAGTACCTAATGTGAGGCACACTGTCTTTATGAGCCTGATTTTGCTCTCCATCACTAGCCCCAAATGTAGCCCAGACTCTGTTCTTAAACCTGCAGGAAACAGCTGTCAGTGAGGTGCAAGACTTCATGTAAAGTTTATTGTGAGCTGGATGAACACATCCTAAAACCAGCAGAATAAGAACTAGGAACTTCCACTCTGTATCATGCTGTTGGGAGAAGTGAATTGTGTCAGACTAGTGGTTGGAATAAGAATCAGTTTAGTCTGAGTTAAAAGAATCAACCTTTTGCCAAGAATGTTGCCTTTGACAACCTCAGAGCAAGGAAAAAAAAAAAGAAAGTAAATGAGTTTAAGCTGCTCAGGGAAGGAGTTAAATGCCTTGCATGTAGAACCTGGTTTTTAAATTGTGGCCTGACTGAAGGGGGAGAGGGGCCATCCTGTGGGGCAGTGAGTTCATGGTTCCCAAGGAAACCCCCTCCCCTTCTGCAGGGCAGGAACAGGGTTGTGACAAGTGACATAACTGGCCTGACTTCTTCTCGACTGAATGAAGCTGATGGAGACTGGTGTCACAAAGTCTCTAGAACCTCCTGAGAAAAGAGGTTATTGTAGTAACAAACCGGGTTATTTGTATCATAACAAATCAATGATTGTAGACTCATTTTGCAGATGTTCTTTAGTGTCATAAGGCACATGAATAAATGTGGGTTTTATCATCAGATTCTAAGTTTTGAAAGTTTTTAGGAGAAAACAACTTCTTTCCGCATATCTGACTGCTGGGTTTTTTGGGTTCTTTTTTGTTTGTTTGTTTTCCCAGATCCAGCCCTATGAGAAGATCAAGGCCAGAGGGCTGCCTGATAACATTGCTTCTGTCTTGAACAAGCTGGTGGTTGTGAAGCTCAATGGTGGCTTGGGCACGAGCATGGGCTGTAAAGGCCCCAAGAGCCTCATCGGGGTGCGGAACGAGAACACCTTCCTGGACCTGACCGTGCAGCAGATTGAGGTAACCCCGGATGGCCTCTCCTCACTGCCTTGGAGGAGGCAGCACACACTGAGCTGCTCCTGCAGCACTCGTTAACAGGGATCCAGTGGAGCCTTGCCAAAAGGAAGAGGAGAGGGAATCGAGGTCTGGTCACAGTGGTGGGGTGAAGCGGAGGGTTCCTTTGGGAGGAACAGACACGAAGGGGATGGTGCAGTCAGGGATTGAACTCTGTGCCCCCCACATGTGTTAGCACAAGTGTGATCCAGCCTGTGCACACCAGCCTGGACAGGGGGATTGTGTCCAGGAGCACAAGCAGTCACACTGCAGAGCTTGTCTGGCCTGGGGAACTCCTGGGCTTGTTTCCGACTCCTCCAGCTGCAAGCTCATCTTTTCAAAAAAGGGGTTTTTTTTATGTGCATTAGAACAAAGCTTTTCACAGAAGCTCCAAGTTCCTTGATGAATTTAAACTCTTGTGCTGGAAGAGATTGCTGGCATTTTCCTCTGAAGAAAGAAGAGCAAAAGAAAGTAACAGCTGCTGGTGTTGGGAGAGGATATTTCGGCTTATGTTTTTAATGCTGAATATTCCTCTTACAGCGGATAATGAAGGCAGTTATTAGAGTAGGAAGTGGGGTGTGCCTGGTCCACGGTTTCTGGAGTGCCAACAATTTTTGTCTCAGTGTGATATTGTTTGGAGTGACCCTTCCATGTGTGTTAGATGGTTCTATGGCAAACTCAAATTTACATCCAACTGATGCAGCCCTTTCTCCAAAGCATCCTTGTGGAAGTCTCTGACTCCACCAGAGCATAATGATCCCAAACGCTCCAGCAGATGAGGGGGAGCTGATACACAAAGCTTAAAACTCAAGTCTTTATTTTTCCCCCTGCACATTCTATTTTTGGTGGAACACTGCTATGATTTCTGATTTTTCTGCCTTTGTAGTGCACGTGGAAATGCTCTTGTGTATTTCAACTCCATTCTATAGATTCCCAAATAATTAACATGGTGATGTTTCATTTATTATGTGCTCTTGATACAATTGTCCATCTCTCAGCCTGCCAAGAAGGCTTGGAAGTGCTTCCTGTGCAGAGACAGTGTGGAAATGTCACCTTGACAGGCTGCAACAATTTGATGGAAAATGTGCCTTTTGTAATCACAAGTAGCTAAAACTTAAAATGAGCATTTTGTGGCATTGTGGTTTCAGATTTTAGATCTCAGTGCAGGTTTAAAAACAAAGATTGATTAATTAAAGATTAATTAATGTGGATCTTATCTTTACAACTAACAAGGATTTATTTTCCTTTACCTGATTTATTATCATGTCAGCATAAGTGCATCTCTTTTTTTCTCTCAAGCATTCATTATTTCCAGTCTGTTTTACCTAATTTCTTTCTCCCAAAATCTCAGGTGTCAGGAGTTAAAGCTAATAATACATGCTGAATTTACCATTTATTTCCCATCTCAGCATTTAAACAAATCCTACAACACCGATGTCCCTCTGGTCCTCATGAATTCCTTCAACACGGATGACGACACAAAGAAAATCCTGCAGAAATACAGTCACAGCCGTGTGAAGATATATACTTTTAATCAAAGCAGGTATCAAAAGACTTCTCCACTTGGGCTAGAAGGAAAAACTAGCTTGTTTCTCCATATTCCAAATGGGGTGGACTTCAGTTTGAGGTTCTGTACCCATATTTGGTCTCCTTCAGGCCTCATGGAGAGACTGAAACATCAGGGTGTTGGGCAGAGTCAAGGGCAGTGCATTAAAATTGGGGAGAGGGGTGTGTGTGGGCTCCAGTTTCTAAGAAATGTACAAATAGTGGTGGCCACTTGATTCCTGAATTTGCTTTTAGTGTCCTTGTGCTCTGGAGGGAGACAGACCATGGTTCCTTACGAAGAACAAACTCTAATCCAGGTGGGGCTGCTGGGGTCAGAGGTGTGTTTGATACGCTCTGAACCTGCCTGTCAGAAGAAAGCTGGTTTGCAGTGTGGCCTGAGAACTGCAGCTTTAAATCCTTGAGTAGATAGATTGCTTTTTGTAGCTTCTCAGTGACAGCTCAAAATTTGGGTGGGTCTTGCAGTTCAGAGTACTCAGGAAAAGCACACCAGAAAAAAACACCTCCAGAAGCCCACAGAGTTGCACCTTTACTGTAGCATTTTTTCTTTATGCTGTCTGACACTGGTGAGAACATAACAAGACCCACTGTCCTCACAGGTATCCCAGAATTAACAAGGAAACTCTGCTGCCAATAGCCAAGGATGTCTCTTACTCAGGAGAGAACACGGAGTGCTGGTACCCTCCAGGCCATGGAGACATCTACGCCAGCTTCTACAACTCTGGGCTGCTGGACAACCTCATTGCAGAGGGGAAGGAATATATTTTTGTGTCCAATATAGATAATTTGGGTGCCACTGTGGACCTTTACATTCTTAACCACCTTATGAACCCACCCAATGGAAAACGCTGCGAATTCGTCATGGAAGTCACAAACAAAACCCGGGCGGATGTGAAGGTAAAGGGAGATGGGTGAGAGTCTGAGTGTGTTGGTGGCCATCTCCAGCCTCCTCTGAATCCATGGATTCACACATACATCCAATCCCCTCATAGCTATTTTAGGCACCATTTAACACATCAGCTCGGCTCTAATTCGAGATGCACAAAATCAGCAAGTTTAGGAAGTTGTAATTCATGGAACAGATTTGATCTGTGTTCTGGGCAGCAGCAGACAAGGACAGTCTGGGCTGGACTGGAAGCACAAGTGATTTGTGCAGGGTGCAAGGTCACAACCTCTGCACCTTCTCCAGACTGTCACATGCACAGGGGCAGAAGCTTGAAGGTGGAAGCTTGAAAACAGCACTGAGGGCTGGGATGCAGCAGTTGTGTCTCCCAGAAAACTAAGCCTAAGCCACTTCCCAGCCCTGCAAAGCACAGCTCTGTGGGGCACAGCTGCCCATCTGCTCCTGCCCAGCCCCTGGCTTTGTGCAGAGTCCAGGAGTGACGTTTCTCAGAGGTTTATGACATGTATCAAATACTTGTAGCTTGCAGTAATTTGTCCTGCAACTGTTCTCTGCCTCTCTTCTTTCATATGTGTGAATGTGGATTTGGATTTTCTCTGTATTCATTAGGGAAGATCAGACTTAGCCCTATAAAAGCACAGCAATGCACTCTAAGAATACTTAGATTTAATGTAGCTTTTGCTCCATCATCCTAACAAAGTACTGCTGAGGGTGATTTTTGACAACAGCAGCATTTGCAAAATATTCTCAACAACTTTCATTAAAGGAATTAACTGTCTTTGAGTGCTGAAATATGATCGTTGGATGGTCCTGACTGTACTTTAAACATGATCTATAATTAGTAACCTGGTAGCTGGTTACTAAAAACAAGAAATGTGTTTTCTCTGGGGTTCAACTTCAAATGCCAACAGACCAGTTCATCTGCCTGTGTTGAGGGGAGGATTTCTCTGGCTTCTCATGAACAGGATTTAAAACCTCATTTGCCCCTTGCAGGGTGGCACGCTGACACAGTATGAGAATAAGCTGAGGCTGGTGGAGATAGCTCAGGTCCCAAAAGCACACGTGGATGAGTTCAAGTCTGTGTCAAAATTCAAAATATTCAATACCAACAATTTGTGGATCGCTCTGTCTGCAATTAAAAGGCTGCAAGAGAAAAACGCCATTGACATGGAGATCATTGTTAACCCAAAGGTAATCAGCTGGCAAGGGTGTAGAGGACACTGACCCAAACAAACTGTTTGTTTCTGGGTGGGTAACAGGCACTGCTGCCCCACAGAGCCAGTCTGGGGGTGAGGGCAGAGCTCTGGCAGGGGTTGGGCTCCACTTCTGAGTGCCAGGACCTGCTCCGGGTGTTCACCCGAGTTTTCCCTTCCAGACTCTGGATGGAGGCTTGAATGTTATCCAGCTGGAGACTGCAGTTGGTGCTGCTATCAAGAGTTTTGAGAACTCTCTGGGGATAAACGTGCCTCGTAGTCGTTTCCTGCCTGTGAAGACCACCTCGGATCTCTTGCTCGTGATGTCCAATTTGTACAGCCTTAACGCGGGGTCTCTAACGATGAGCGAGAAGCGCGAATTCCCAACGGTGCCTCTTGTCAAACTGGGAAGCTCCTTCACAAAGGTAAACTCCTGTCGTGACACCCGGTGCTACCTCTTTGAATAGATACAGTTCATAGCAATAAAGGAGGGAAAAGTGAGGTTTGCTCTGTCTACCTCTGCGCCCCCCACTGTTCGTCACACTTGGTTCTCTAAGAAATCACAAAGTAGCAACTTTTGTACTGATTCCGATTTAGGTTATAGGAAGGTGCCTGAAGAGCATTCAAGAGGCTTTTCCCACGCTTGTCTTAATCCACAGATGGCTTTAAAACTCTATTATTTCCTCTTTCCAAAAGGTTCAAGATTACCTGCGGAGGTTTGAAAGTATTCCAGATATGCTGGAGCTGGATCATCTCACGGTTTCAGGTGATGTTACATTTGGGAAGAATGTTTCATTAAAGGTGAGTGTGCAGTGGGGTCCTGCTGCAATATAACTGATCTCTGCTCCTTGACAATTGATCCTGAGGATTAATTGAATTGAATTGATCCTGAATTGATCCTCTGCTTGTACACAGAGGCCATAGGAGCACTCCTGGGAATTGGGTAAATGGCCCAAAATGGCAGAGGCCGTGGCTGGGCAGTGACCGGTGATGGAGTGCAGGATTGCTGCTGCCAGAGCTGCTGCTCTGTGCAGGCCCAGGCAGAGAGGTTTATCTATGAACTTTGAAAGCACCACAGACCTCACATCTCTGTTCAAACACTGCTGCCACCTCTGTCCTTTGGCTCAGTCCCACCTCCCTTCCCAGGCTGGCCTTACCACCCCTTTTTAGGCCCTTTTACATCACTTTGGGGTTCTCAATTTATTAGTAAATGGTGGAACTGATCAAGTGAGTTTCTCCCTCAAATTCTTCCTTAGGATCTTGCCAGTCCTGGCAGCACCTGCAGTTCTCTAGGGCAGTTCAGCAGGTGATGGGTGGAAGGTGGGGCTGCATCACCTGGCACTGGCACAGGCTGTGGCCTCTGAGCTGTCCCTCTGTTCCCACATTTGCTGTTCAGCTGGAATAGGGGCCTTCCTGGGACACACCCAGGGATGGGGGTAATGTTTTTCCACCTCAAAGCAAGCAGACATGACAAGAGCCCTTAGAGCAAGCATGTCTTCAAAGAAGTTACAAGTTCTGCTTGTAGGCTGATAGGATCTATTCTGGTTATGACAGAGGTTCCAGTAATGCTTGTTTAAAACCTTTATTCTGGGGAAAAAAAACCCCAAATGTCTATGCAGAAACAACGCAACTAAATGCTGGCTGTGGTACAGCTGACACCTGACTGCTTCTCCAGACAACCTATTCCCTCCTTCCAGGTCAACAGGTAACAGGTTTCTGAATGCTTGTTTTCTCTTCTGTAACCCCAGGGAACAGTCATCATCATTGCAAACCACGGTGACAGGATTGACATCCCAGCTGGAGCTCTACTAGAGAACAAAATCGTATCTGGCAACCTGCGGATCCTGGACCACTGAGCCCAGGAGAGGGCACGGTCAGGGCTGGGCTGCTGTGCCAAACCAGCCTCGTCGTGGAAGAACCTTCTCAGCATTAGAAATCTAAGTACACAGAGGGCCTATGCTTTGTCATCTTCACAGTACCCTGCAGTATTAATTTAAAATTAATTTCTCTTGCTTATCTTTAAGCAGCCACATAAGCGCCATGGATGTGCGTAAGTAATGCTTCAGTCCTTAAAGAGATTCTGTAACTCAGTTAATTTAACCTTGAAGTGCAATACTGTTTGTCTTGCGGGAAGATGGACAGATCTTCTTTGATAAGAAGTTCAGAGGCTTGCCTCGATCATTCAGTAGTTTTGAATTGCTTGTAACTGCAGAAATAAAGCTGTGAAGCAATACATGTGGGACAACATGGTTGGCAACTCCTGTGACGTTTTAGGAAGGCACAGTTGAAAACCAAAAGTTTCACTACTGCTAAACAGGCTCTTAAAACCCTGTATTTCATGTGCTCACAACCTGTAGCCCTCTTCAACCCCCCCCAAAGTACAAGTGGGATGATCTATCCCAGTTGTATGTCGAGGTACTGGGGTAAGGCTGTCAATACCTCCATTTCCGTATCGTGAGAGTGGGAATCATCCGTGTTCCAAACTTGCCCAAAGAATCCAATACTTGAGAAAAATGCCTCAGTAGCCACGTGTGGTGTTTGCTTTTTCACATCCCATTTAAGACTGGATCTCCTGTTAATATCTTAATCCTTGATCTGCCCTCTTTTTTCAATAAATGGATCACGTTGACTACACCTATGTTCATATTGTCACAGCCATGTATGTTAATTTATCTTCTCTTGAGTTTCTAAATTTGTACAGGAATCGAAATCCCTGTCCTGATCACTATTGATTTCTTAATGTTTCTCTTGTATTTACATGCAGACGACTTTATTTTATAAGCTTAGTATAACACTGGTATGTATCATTAAAGAAGTTGGTCTTTAAAAACGACTGTGATTTTAGAGCTTTATTTTGACTGACAATTAATGACAGGTGTTATGCTACCAGGTCGGCACGCCTGGCTGAGGGCACCACAGGCACACACACACACTGCAGCACAGACCATTCCATCAGACATGATCATCTCAGGGTTAGGCACTCGACCAGGGTCAGGTACAGAGGGGTGAGGTGAGAAACGCAGGCACTTGTGTACTGGGTGTACTGGCAGCCTCCAGTTTGGTAAAGGTAGTATTAAAAACTGAAATACATTGAGTTCAGCTGCACTCTCCTTAATGGTGCAGCCTTTTATAAGCAGCCTAAAAACTTGAAAATTCTTCCTGCCCTGTTCTTTGTGTCCCTGTCCTTCCCTGCTGGCTGGGGCCATCCCTACACCAGCCTTTCTCCCACCTTCCAGTTCCCCCAGAGCCCCACGCTTACCCTGTCACTGCTAACGAGGTCAGGTCACTCCTCTATCCCCCAGGGAATGGCTTTCAGGAGCTGGCCCTTTCTTAGAAAATCTTCTCTTCAGAGTTTAGGTTGTGAGAAATCCCCTGGAACAGGACTGCTCCCTAACAAAGCTGAATCCTATATGCGAGCAATCAAAAGACATTTATTTATATAAAGTTCTGTAAAAAAATAAATTTTAGAACAGCATAGTTTCATAGAGAAAAACATTTTCTACAGAGTTCCAACTGCAAGATTTTTATATTGTACCATCATTAAATAAGGTGGGACACCATGTGAATTTCATTGCACTAGAAGAAATGCAAAGCATCTTTTTAATATAAAGATATACAGAGCATTCTAGACAACTACAGCTGTGTTACAGCTATGTGTTCTTTTGGATTTGGTCCAAAGAAACCTGAGTCTGTTTCCAGAGAGAATGAAAAAACATTGCACAGACAGCTGATCACTTGTTTCTTGCTGAAGGACACTGGAAGGATCTCTCCCTGCAGCTCCCTCTAAGCTCCCCCAGCTCTCACTCCTGCCCTTTCTGGGGCTCTGGGCTCAAGTATTCACCTCACCGTTGTGACGCTGCTTAGAAGAAAGTCAGTCTGTTGTCAGAGCCAAGTGACTGCTCCCAATGGATTATCACCTCTTCTGCTCCCAGATTTCAGCCATGTTTAGATCTAAGTTGTTAAGGCCTTTCAGAGCTTGAAGGTTTCCAGTGTAAAAAGCCACATCTGAAGTAACCAGCCTGCAGTGAAACACACGAGATTAGAGTCTGACCCCATCCCCTCCACCTGGAGTGCCTGGACAAGCAGACAGGGTTTGTTGAGGACTTTGGCACACAATTGCTACAATACATGTTCAAATCCTATGCCTGGATTAGATATTTGAAGTATCAATTCAAAACTCAATGCTATGGATATGGTTTATTTTACAGCAGTGATCATCCATAACAGGATTACTGCTGGGTGTAAAACTAGTTCTAGGGAAGGGAGATCAAACCATGAGTTCAGAAAACTCAGCAGGAATTAGGCATTTAAAACTTCTATTCTCTTGCTGTAATCCCAGGCTTATCTAGACTTAAACCCCCAATTCGATTCCAACTAAGAATATTAATTATTGCAACATTAACTTCTGTATTCTAGAGGGTATTGATTCTATGATTCTAGGGTTAATGTAAAAAGCAACTGAACAGCACAACAGCTGTATTGTTTGTAACAGTTTATAGAGAATTAAAATCCCTCAGACAACTGTTGAAACATGCCAGGGATCATGATGCTTCTTGCTAGCAAGATGGAGGAACAGAAGCTGTATTTACATTGTAAAAAAAATTAACCAGGATTCACAGGCCTGGATTTTTACTATTATTACAGAAACAGTTTAAACAGAATGGGGATCAGAAAACCATGTTAAAAACCTGGTCAGTGAAGACTGCTAGAACAGCAAGTGCCATCCAGGGTTTGATGTTCCCCTTCTCAAACAGCCCCAGCTCCCTGAGAGCTGTGTCTGAAGTAAGAAACTGCTGCCATCAGACAGTCCAGGGCCAGCTGAGACTTCTGACTGCTGGGAAACGCCCCCAGCACCTCACCAGGAACACCTGCCCCAACCCTCCTCATCCAAAAAGGGATTCCTAATCCAAAAGGGATCCAGGCCACCCACCCATAAGGACAGAACAAAGCCAACAGCACAGGATGAAGAGAGCACAGCACCGAGTCTGGGACTGGAAATCCCAGGGAGAGACACCCCGAGCACAGCCAGGGGCTCTCAGGTCAGCTGGGGCTGCAGTGGGTGCTCCACCAGCTTGGTTACAAACACCAGTCTAAGTACCAAAGGCAATGGGATGTCACCTTGTGAACACACAAACACAGAGAACCAGTTCAGATCAACTCTTGCACAAAGTGCAATAAGGAATGCAATAAGCACATAAGCAGGAGAAGCAACAATAAACTGGAAAGGACCAAAATTTTAATTCCAGTGACATTTGAAACATTATCAACTTTCTTCTCTGACTTCTGCAACCTAAGACAATCTTCTCTTGCATGTGGGTAGGCCCACTGAGTTTTGCCCTTGCTACACTGCAAACACATCGCTGCCCCCAGGTCACTAAGAACAATTAAAAACTCCACTGTTTCAGGGGACAATCCAATTGGCAAAAGAATTCCACCTGCAAGAGGCTCTTCCTGGGAGATGGGGACAACAGGCACAGCCAGGCACCCTCTCTCAGGAGAGGTACCACTGACTTGTTTGGGGATGGGGTGTTGGGCTGTGGCAGGGAAGGGGAAAAGCTCTGTAAGCATAATCTCTGTTTCAAATCTAGTTCTGCTGTAAAAACCATTCCTGCAGAGCTGCCCACTGCACAGATGAAATGCTGCTTTCTCCTATTTTTACTTTGCCAGCACCATGAGTCACCATCCACATTTCAAAACTGCTTCAGGAATCACACAATTCCTGCTAATTAAACTGTGGCTGCTGCTGTCACACAAAGGGAGAAAAAGCAGTCCATGAGCTGAGGACACCTACAAGTAGGTTTCCAGTGGGACAATGTCCACTCCCAGCCTGTTACCACGTGGATTGCTTTCCTAGTTACTGTGGTGGCACAAGTCATGTCCTTTACTGTAAGAAAGCTCCAAATGGGCCACACTAAAACATGGAGCTGTGATTCTGCAACCACAACTTTCTTGCAGAAGACAACGCCTGCTTATTTAAACAGCAAAAGAGCCCCAACTCACCCGTTCAGAGGCCCTCCATCATTGACCACATTGAGGTGGGCCAGCTGCCTCTTCAGGTGGAGTTTGTAGCTTGCGTTGATTCGTAGAAACAACATCTAGGAGAAACCAGAGAGTAAGGAACTGTGCCTGTGCTCACATCACTGCCTCCACAGGGGAAACACTGAGGAAACAGCCTCAAGCACTGACTTTTGGTTTTGGTTTTGCAACTCGTGTGACTCTTCCTTCTGCCAGTGCTTTGGCCTCACCTTTCTGGCCACATACACACAGGACACTCTCACATACTCATCATGTGTGGCACTTAGAGGACACATTCTTTGGAACATGAACTTTTTTCCTCTGTTGTCTGAAGTATCTAGCAACTTGTATGAAGCCTAGAAGATAATAAATCTCTTTTCTGTGCTAGAAGGGACCATTTAATCTAATGTGAAAGAGAAATTACAACTTCTTGTATTCAGTGACTGGATCAGTCCTTCCTGTCCTTAAGATTTGCAACTCTGCAGTAGCAATGACTGCAGCAAAATCCTGTAAAAGCATATCTAGTACAATTCGGGTGCATAATACATTTAGGGACTTTTGGAAGCCACTGACTCTGAGCAGTGTTACAGAATAGTCCTCTCAGAGGACTGTACTCGAGCCCCAAAGTGTTGCCATTTGCAAAGCATTTCAGCACTAATTCCTAGATTGCCATCTCTAGACATTGAAAGGCAGCTAAAAATCCTGAAATCCATTCTTTTCCCTGCCTCATCATTCTCCCTACACATTGGAATACTTCCTTCAGCTCAGCCCAAGCTGTCCATGTGACTGCTGCCAAGGCCTTTAACGTGTGGGTTTCACCAGGACTCAAAAAAGAATTCCCCCCTCCCCAGATAAAGTCTCCCTTGTTCCCAAGTCCAAGCGAGCTGTGAGATGAAGCTCAAAAATAACATTCACCTGAGTTTGCTCCTCAGGAAGGAGATCATATATAGCTTCATGCATCTTTGCCATTTGCTTGCAGATATTCCTGAAGCATGCTGAAGGAACAGGGGCTTTCACTTCATACTGCAAATAAACACACAACCAGTTAACTCCTTTCTGCCACTTCAAAATGGTTCATGTAGAAGGGCTCCCAACAGCCACCTGGAGCTCTGCTTTGCTAATAACATCAGGAATCGAGATCCATTTAGCACAACACAAATTAAAAGAGTGCCTGGGCATGATCTGATCCAGCCAGGAATTGCAGATGCAGGTCCTGTGGCTGTGAGCTGGCCCTCTCCTTCAGACTGGAACGAGTCAATGACAGACAAGCACTTCTGCCTCTGAGAAATGTGCCCCTTGTATACTTCCTGAGAGAAAACTGATTGTCTGTGTCACACACATCCAAATTTCTGAAGAGTCAAGGAAAGGAAACCATAAAGAAATGGAAACTGCAATCTCATCACTGGCCATAAAAAAAACCCCCAACCACATCACCATACAAAAAACCCACCCAAGAACATTGCAGAAACACCTTGGAAAGCAAAGTAAAAAAACATCCCTTCTCCCAGTGCCTGAAATGCAAGAAACAAGGCACTGGAAAACACCAGATGGCAAGAGATTTGCTACAAAGGGAACAGAATTCTTATGTCCCCACTCTGGATCAGGAAGATCTGAAAAGCATTGCAGAAACACTGAAAACCTGTCCCAGGAACAGTGAAGCCAGCTCTGCAGTTCCAGGTGGAGAGGCTGTGCCATCCCAGGCCTGGGTGACACACTGGCAGGTCACCTTTGGGAGGGTGACTCTTCCCCATGGAGCCTTGCACAATTCAGGAAAGAACCAGATTGTTGTAACTACATCATTTACAAACAGACTGCAGGAGATGCCTGCGTTTATGTGGGCCTGAATTGTGAAAGTGAGCAAAGCTCTTGTCTGAGCACAAGAGAAAAAAAGAAATGGGGAGTTTTGAGAAAATCTTTATGGAGAATCCAAACCAATGACCTAATTCTGACAGGAGAAGTAGCAGTAAAATGTTTTCTGTTCCAGGGAACAACCACCCAGCGTGCAGGATCAAGTGTGCCTCAAGACAAGGAAGTTAAACAAGAAATTGTTTCCAACTTCCCAGCACGCTGTAGAGCCAGAGGGAACTGGGAGGCTGCAGCAGAGGCTCCTGCATGATTACAGCCACACTCAACTCTTCACCATCACCAGGAAAAGCAACACCCCCAAGAAGTACCCCAAGCTCTCCTGGCCATTTTTATCTGCAGCTGAGGTCAACAGCTTTAATACCATGAGGCATCAGAAAAAACCTCACTGTTTTTCTGTCCAAACAGTCACAAGACAGCAAGTTCCAAGAGAAGCTCAGAACTCACACTGGATTTTTTCCATTCCTGGTAACGAGTGAGCCTTTCCTGTTGGTTAATTTTATTATTTCCACTGTTCAGTAGCCCCATTGCTGTTGTATTTCCCTGCCAAAGAGAGCTGTTGGGAAGTGTCCACGCTGCTGTGAACTGCCTTATCTTGGTGGCACTGGGTGAGGACAGCTCCCATGCCACAGAGCTCCCAGGGGAAGCACAGCCTGGAAATGCAGAAGTAGCTTGCTCATATTACCAGTGCCAGGTCACCATCCTGTCCCCTGCAGCAGCTGTTCATCTCCTACAAAGCAGGAATTTCTGGCTCTGAAGTGTGCCAGGCACCCACTGCTGTGGAACTCACTTGTGTGGATTTACACACCTCAGAGCAGGTGACCACTTCATCCCCAGGACACTGAAATGGTTGGACTCAGAAAAACACCTGAACCCAGGGACACACTGACATGGCTGGACTGACATGCCTATTCCCAAATGTCCTGAGTTTATGCTCTTCACAGCCTTCAGTGCCAAGATTTCATTGTTTTAGGAACAGGATGAGCCAAATGATGGGGGGTGCTAGGAATGGAAGCAAATGAACCATCCTCTGCTCCTGGGCTCTGTGGGCCAAGCACTGGCACTCAGCCTTCAGGAGCTCTGAAGGACAGGAACAGCCTTGGTTTACATCCTGTGCCAGCTCCCAAAGGGCCAATGGGCTGTGAAGATGGAGGGACAGTAAGGAATGAGTTCTCACCTAACTGCCATCAGGAGCATAAACTGTGTTCCTGCTTTGTTGTGGGCTAAGCTTGTTTAGTATCAGTAATGCAAATTCTTGCATTTGTCTTTTATTCTCAAGAGATACAGTGGCCAAAAAGCCATGTTACTACTTCACAAAACAGCTACTTTTATGTGGGACAAACCCCCCAAAAACCAGCAGACCATTTTGGTCTTTAGAGAAGAGCATAAACACATTTTTTAAAAAAGTAAACACAATAGCAGTGGGAAATCCCAATTCAAATGCTTGGGTTTTTTTTCTTCCCTTAAGTTTAGGCAGCACTATTTGATAGACCAAAGAAACAGATAAAATGAAGAACCACAACATAAAGTAACAATAAAATAACAGAAACGGAAAGGAAAGGAAAGGAAAGGAAAGGAAAGGAAAGGAAAGGAAAGGAAAGGAAAGGAAAGGAAAGGAAAGGAAAGGAAAGGAAAGATGCTGCCTGTTGCAACTGCCCCACTGCAGCTCTCATCAGCCTGTCCCCAGCCTGTGCTCCCGTGCTTCTCATGAGCTCCTTGAAGGAAGAGATTGGCCCAGGCCAATCAATCAAATCTGTCACCAAAAAAATACTTTGTGTCAGGAAACAGCTTACTTTTCCCCCCCAAACCCTAAGATCCAAAGCACAACACTAAGCTTTAAAAGGTCACATACTTTATGCATCTGTGGGCCAAGGAGGTGTCTCAGAGTGTTCCACCCTGAGGTGAGCCAGAGCAGACCCAGCCCAGGAGCACACTGCACCACTGTTCAAACACCAAGGCACACCAGGAGCACTCCATGGGACACCTGCTAATGTCCCAGAGCAGGAACTGCTGAGCACAGACCTCTGCTCCCCAGGCCTGCAGCCCAACAGATGGGCTGGCCCTTCCCCTCCAAAACTCTTCCTCCTCAGCACTTTCCTGCCATTTCCTCAGCTGCTGGAAATGCTGCCCTTCCCACTTGCAAAGAGCAGGAAACGGGACCTGCTGAGCCTGGCTGCAGACAAGAGCTGTCAGTGGTTCAGCTCCTGAACAGCCAAGCATCTGTGCCAGCCACAGCATTGCTGTTCCTGCTGAAGGAGCCAGGGAAACATTTCATTGTTCTGGGAATGAAGGTGACTGACACCCAAGTGCCAAATGTGAACACAAGACACATTCATGAGAACAGCACAGAGCTTTCCATCTGTATAGTTAAAAGGAGTTCTAGCTAGTCCTGGTAAGGGAAGTTTAAGACTCCTTTTGAAACATCTAGACTGTATACAATGAGACCTCCAGTTGCAATTTAGAGAGTGTATAATTATTTCCATAAATCATTACCTTGGATAATAGTTTGTCAAATAAGCTATCCATTATGGCAACAAGCTTTGCTGAAATTTCAGCTATGTGGTCGTGATAATCCTGTAAGAGAAGAAAGCAGGTTTCATTTTCTAGTGGCATTCATGTTCTTCAGAGTACAGCTGAAAAGCAGAACTTGGCTTTTCAGAAAACTGAAATTCAGAAGAATTACCTTGGTGATGTGGTCAAAATGCCTGAGCATGCTGAACTGCTTCGGCTGCAGCCGAGCTTCAAAATGAGCCCTGATAATGGGAATGTAGTGTACAATGAGCTGGAGGCAACGTGAAGAAAGGGCTGTGAATCCAGGGAGAGAAATAACACAGTTATTATGCAGGAAGAGTCATTTCTCTATGGACTGTATCTCCTTTGACATTAATAACAGATCTGACACAGTTTATCACTGTGGGCTTTTGTCTGTTGTAAAAACACAGAGGTACCTGTTTGTTTCCCTGGGAATCCCCACCCAGTGAAGATGCCAGACTGGCACCTGGCTACTCACACCCAGCTTTGGTAAGATGGGATAAAGGACTGATTTTACAAGAGGCTTTGAGTGTTTACTCGACATTCTGAGCCCTGAGCACACGCAGACATCGGGGAGATCTCAGAAGACCTGACTCACCAGCCCCTTAACCTCAGCAACCACATTCTCAAGGCAGCAGTGTTTCTTCTGCAGTGGTGTACAAAACACCCTGTCCTGCCAGCACTGACCTGCCCTGAACCTGCTCCTGCTGCAGGGCCAACAGCATCCCAAAAAACCAGGCTTCTCCCAGCTCCAACGGGAGTGGTGCCAGTGTGGTCAGCACACAGGCTGTGGGCCACAGCTGGGTCAGGTTTTTGCTGCAGAATGTTTGGCCATTCTCATCAGGCTGTTCCCTTTTCCAAAAGGGAAATGCAGACTGGTAATCTCACCAGTTTCTCACCCTGAAACGTGGGAACTCTTAAGTTTAAACACCTGCTCAAACCCATCAACCAAAGGCTCTTAATTTCAGGAGAAAGTTTAAAACTACACTTCAGGCAGGTAACTGGCAAGCTCTTATCACCCTCTGTGTCCATGCAAAGCCCCACAACTCAAACAAAGCCTATCACAGATATTTAGGGCTTTTTTGCACTTGGGTTTTTTAACAGACAGGGGAACAAGCTTTGACATTCTAAATACAGAAATCCATACCTAGGTTTTTCGTAGTGATTGTTTTCAAACCAACAACTTGTAATGCACCAGCTCCAAGCACTAATTGGCAACTTCTAGAGTTGAAATACTGTGAGAAAAACAAGGACAATGAAAATGCATGTTGACTCCTTATCAACTATATAAACCCACAGTTTAAAAACACCATCAACAGAATTTTGCAAGATTAAACAAGTTATTATGAAGGCCAGTTCCAGAGTTTCACTAGTCTTCCTCTGTAGAGTAGCCACGTAATATCAGAGTAGAAAACAGTAATATCAGAGTGGAAAACATCAAGGCAAGAAGTTTCTGCTCAGGCTCTTGACCTTCTCCACTGCTGATGTTAAAGGAAACTTGAAAGCACTGAAACTCCCTCCTGCTGAGGTGACTGAATCTGTTTGTAACATTATGAAATACTGAATTTAAGAAATGATGCACGTAAGATGAAAAGCCAATCCTGTAAGAATTCCAGGTATAGTGGACAACACATGCTTAGACTTTCCTAACTTAGTTCCAGGAGAAAAGAAGTTATCATTAAAAGCACCTGGGCCAACAAAGCCTCTGGACAGTAAGACAGTTGCTATCAGCATGTTCTGTTGTACATTGGAATTCTGCTTCCTCACCCAGCTTGAGACACCACATTCTCCAGACTGGCCTGGGTGATGCAGTAGAAAACCACTGGGGACAAGAGCAGTCCTGCACTGAATGCAGAGCAGGAGTCCCAGGGCTCATATTTGAACAGAACACCCTGTTGACATTGGGAGGCAAAACTTACAGAGAGCTGACCCTTTCTCACACACCTGAAGATCCAGAAGAAATTGTGACAAGGCTGCCCTGTAGCTTGTGTGTGTAACACAGAGGATTGCCCTCACAAAAACCACTTTTTTGAGGGTGGGGCCAAATTCTGCTTCACAGGTCTTTCCTCATGATAATGCAAGAAGAAGGCCAAAATTCCAACCTTTCTTGGGTAAAAAGGGGAAATCATTTTTCTGGCTGTTGCCTGGTGTCAGTCACAAGATGCAGGCCCACAGAGCCACCATGAACCAACCCCCCAGCTCTGGGTTGCCAGAATGGTGCATCCAGGGCCAGAAAAGCAACCCAGACCTTGTATGACAAGTGAACCAGAGCTACGTGTGGCCCCTGGTCTGAGAGAGGCACAACCTACACTGCTCTCAGACAGAGAAAACTGAATGGCTGAAACTGCCTCACATTCACTTTGTCTTCTTCAGAAAAGCAAGACCTTTTCCTACACCTCTGCATGGACTTCAAAGTAGGATCACTGAGCCAAAGGCAGCTGTATCTCACACAGCCTAAGCTCCTCTGAGGTATTTAGCTGAGGTTAGTGTTAACTGTGAGGCAGACCATCCAAAATTTGGTCTGTAAAGGGTGCTGGACACATGTACTGTCCTTTTTTGGGCATGACTGTTCCCTGATGGCCTGGTGCAGAGCACTGAGGGAGCAGAACGCCTGGAACAGCCAGAGAGCAACACCTCCTCCTTGTGCCTGCTGGGAGGAAAGCATTCCTGCACCAGCAGGAGGCCAAGGGCCTTCTCTTGTCTGCACCACCTGAACAACCCCAGTAATTACAGCCACACGTGCTCAGTTTGGGCCCCTCACAACACTGAGGTGCTGGAATGTGCCCAGAAAAAGGTCTGGAGCACAAGTCTGATGAGGAGCAGCTGAGGGAGCCAGGGGCCCTCAGCCTGGAGAAAACAAGGCTCAGGGGGACCTTCTTGCTTTCTACAACTCCCTGACAGGAGGGTGTAGCCTTGTAGGGGTCAGTCTCTTCTTCCACAAGCAACAGAACAAGAGGAAATGCTCCCCAAGTTGCACCAGGGGAGGTTTAGTTTGGATATTAGGGATACTCTTCAGTCAAAGGGCTGTCAAATGTTGGAACACGCTGCTCAGGAGAGTGGTGGAGTCACCATCCCTGGAGGTATTTAAAAGACATGTACATGTGGCCCTGGGGACGTGGGTAGTGTTGGGTAAACAACTGGACTCGACTGATCTTGGAGGTCTTTTCCCATCTAAATGATTCCATGATTTCTCCCATACATAGATGTCATTTCACTCAGGCTGCAGCCACAGCTCAGAACAGCCTGGAATTTCACTACCTGGGAAAGCTTTCCATTTTCCATCACAATCAAGTCTAGCTCTTGCTACCCTCAAGGTTTGCTGGCTCTGACAGGTGTCAAACAAAAAGTGCAGTGACCTGCCAGGACACCTGGAGTGGCTCTATTTTGCTCAAAGTGTAATAAATGAGCTTTTGTTTTTTCTAGCTGTTCTTGACATCTCTCCAATTGATGGCACCTTGCTGGCAGATACGAAACAATAATTAAGCTGCACATGATGTGATTTGCCCAAGAAATAAATCACAAATGACCGAGCTAGAATGAGATAAGGTAAGGAGAGGGAAGTAACACAAATATGCAAATCTGGCCAAGTTTGACACATCCACTGCTATTCTACCTGTGAAAAGGTGCTGCAATTCCTGAGGGAAGCAGCAGCTGGAGAAGGAGACTTGAATAGGGGCAGGCCCTGACAGCTGATTTGCCTTGGATAGTGCTTTTAAAAGGGAAGGTTTGTGGATGAATCTGAATGACAACTGCAGGGAACAGTGTTCCTGCATCTGGTTATTCAAATAAGAGCTACCAACAGGACAAATATTTAAAGGTCCATCTCCTAGGGTTTGTTTCCCCTCCCCTGCCCCCCACCTTATGTAAAATATCCTTGTGGAGACTGAATCTGTTTATCTTTCATTGATCACGCTCCTGTTCAGAAATATCTGATATGACCTTTGTGTGCAAAGATACAAAGGAAAACCTTGACATAAATTAACTGCTAGGCTTTGGAGCCTATATAGATACATATATATGTGTGTGTGTGGATATACATATATATGACAGTTTTATGGTGCATTAATGTGCTCCTTTAATTATTGTTTACTTATATTACCTTGCAGGGTCTGGGCTTTACCAGCTTTCCTCTTCTCTAGTGAGAAATAAATGACAAAGAGGTCCTGGTGTTTCATCACCTTTACATTTTACAACAGAACCTTCAACCCACACTATTGTTCATGCTTCTGCTGACTATACCTCTACTAATTTGTAAAAACCAAGGGACTTGTTTCCTTCCTCAATATAGATATATATTTCTCTGGCATCTGGGATCAAATTGCTTTTTCTTCAGCAGCATTAATCCTACACCCAGCCTGAAGGACAGGCAGCTATGTCAAATACTACTAGATGGGATTTCCAATATTCCAGGTGAACAGGAGGAAAGACAGCCCTCCCAGAGTTAATTTCCACAACGAATTACACCTTTAATGCCTTTGGCTTGAAAGGTTTCCTTATGGCACAGTAGCAAACACAATGATTTCTAGATAATGAATATAATTTACATGAAATCACAAAAACACATGAGCATTGTGGAGGGTTCTCTGCACCCTGCCTGCCCCTGCTTGGCACAGGGGGCACATCTGGAGCCATACCTTCAGTAAATCAGACAGGCGGGTCAGCATGTCAGTGGTGATGGAAGGAATGTTATCCACACACTGGCAGTACTCCAGGATTATTCTTATTAGCAGCAATACTGTCCTGAAAGAGAGGAAACAGCCAAATATGTCATCTCAGTGCACAAAAGATGCTGAAAAATCAAACACAGGCCAGTCACATTGATGTAAAGCTACCCAATGTAGAGATTATAGCATTGAATAAACCCACTAACTGATGTGGAGAACAAGTGAAACATAAAGGAGATTTGCATGGAGATAGTTACAACCAATACCCATTCCACAGGGTGGTGTGTGGAAGAAGTACTTTATATAAGAGAAAATCTCTGAAAAATATGTTATAAATGCTAAGGAGTCACAAAGAGAGAAGGCAGCTGTGAAGAAACAGCACCAAATATTCAAAGATGCTCGACACCTGTAATTTCTCCTGAAATCAGCAGGCACTGGAGAATTTGGGAGCTACTGGATGGAATTAAAAAGGCTCCCCGTAGAGCAAGCATGCTCCTTTGAATTCAAACACACAGAAGGCAGGAAAACTGACGCAAGATCAAACGTTCAGAGTAGATATTTTAACATTTCAAAAGTTAGATCTCTTTCTTCCTTTAGGCAGTAGAGTGCAGAAAGATGATGACAAGTCAGCTGAAAATAAACACCTGGAGAATGTTTTGTGAACATCTAGGTATTTGTGATGAATGCATTTTATTTGATTAGATGCAATGAAACTGGATGTAGAAGTGTGTAGGAATGAAACAAATATTTGCACTGTGAAGCTCACAATTGCTTCACAGAACTAAATATAATAAGTTTCAAGTGAGCAGAGGTATATTATCAAACACATCATATATTAAGCAAATTTTATCCTTTAGAGCAATGCTCCTACTCGACCTGAAATGCTCCTCAGCAGTGGTATCATCTGCCTGGCACAAATGTTCTCAGCCATCAGATTCTGTTTCCAATTGAACAATGACACATCATCATGAAGCAACTCATAAAATGACAGCTGCTCCAAGACATTCTGTACATCACACCTTTTAAGTTTGGTGCAAATTGATGTTAGAGCTCTGGGGAGTGAGATCTTCCAGGCTTTACTCCCTCTCCAAAAACACTCTCATGCATAATTAATGCTTAAGCCTCACAGTCTCTGGAAACACAGCATGCTTTTAAATGAAAGAAATAAGTGAGTATCATACATTTTCAAATGTCTCTGTTAAAACCAGCTTTAAGAAACCACTTTCCAATTCAAAGCAGCCAGAATACCAAGAAAGAGCATATGCAGCTTCTGAGATGGCCCATATCTTATTCTGAATAAGATAAGCAACCATTCAGTAGTGGACTCAGGCATTTTGGTGCTGTCCAGCCTGGAGAGAAGAGGGCCCTGGGGAGACCTTACTACAGCCTTCCAGTGCTTAAAGGGGCTTATAGGTGAGATAGGGACAAACTGTTCCGTTTGCTGGTGATAGGACAAGGAGCAACAGTTTTAAAGTAAAGGAGGGTAGATTCACATTAGACATAAGGAAGAAATTTTTTACAAAGAGAATGATGGAACACTGGTACAGGCTGCCCAGAGAGGTGGTGGATACCCCAGCTCTGGAAAATATGGAAATATTCAAGGTCTAGCTGGACAGGGCTCTGAGCAACCTGGTCTAGTGCAAGGTATCCCTGCTCACTGCAGGCAGGGTGGACAAGATGACCTTTAAAAGTCTCTATCATCCCAAACTATTCTAAGTGTCTACAGTTTTTGCCAGAGATAACCTAGATTGCAAGAAGCAACAGTGTGCTCAGAAGACAAACCTGTCTTTTCAGGTGTGTGTTTTCATGAATTAGAAAAAAAAATTCAAATTAAATTATAAACTTCAGCCTAGTCATTCAGAGAATAAAAACCATTTTAATGTAGCAAAGAGCTTGTCGTGTTCTCTAACTGTTGGGAACCAAAGAGAAACTAGTCTGTGAAAGGAGAGGGATTTTTAATTTAAATAAGATTGCTAAAGCTGTTAGCATTCATCACAGTTCTACTCAAAAGTTCTTGCCAACTAACCCACTGCTAAGAGAAAAGAGTGCATCTTACCCAACTGTTGCATATTTTTGTCCTTCAACAATAAGGAATTCAGCTGGCTTTCTTTCTTCAGTAGCTAGACGTTTTAGCAAGACAGGAAAAGGAGTGAGTTCAACTAAAAACAAGTACAAAAACCGCTGTTCATAAAAATGCAGTGTTCACTTGCTAAGGTTTGAAAAAACCCACCATCAGTCTTTGTAGCACCTCTCTCTTTTACAGTATTTATTAGACAGTTGATCATCCATCATAATTTTTTTAACCCATAAAGTTACTTCATCATCTGCTATGATTTTAGATCAAAAAATCCCATAGTCCCACAGACATTATGGACTTAAAAAAATCCAAATACAACAGGTTGCAAGTAGAAGACAAGCAGAAAAAACCACTAGGTTTTCTACTATACATTCTCAAGTGATTTACTGTGTATATTAATAATTTAGCTGCAAATCACTTTTTCCTCAGGCTTCACAACAGAAGCTCTTACTGATGCAGTTCTTCATGCTAAATTATCTGCTTGAAGGAGGCTGCAGGAGGTTATTTTATGAGCAATGGCTGATGAACATATTTTGGTGCCATGTTCCATAACTGGAGTGATTATTGCTTTAATACACTTTCTCTATCTGCTATGTTCCTTTTGGGAGGTCAGGGTTTCTCCACCATGACATCACTGCATTTACTTCTTCTAATCTCTTGCCATTTTTCTCCCCCTTTCTGCACGTTATTTTTCCTCTTCTGGATATTCACACACCCCCAGCTCTGCAATATTGGATGACTATTCCCACAAGGTAAGAACACATTAAGCATTCCCACTGTGCACACGGGGAAGTGGGGCAGGAGGAGGAAAAAGTGACTTCTCTGAGGTCAAATGAGGTTTCTGTGGCAAGGTAAATAATTGAATGAACATGAGTTTTCCCTTCTGTGAGCAGCCACATGGCATGCTGCCTTTCATTTGAACTGGCAGATGAAGTAGTGGGAAGGAGCAGGCTTTGTTTCACGCAAGGAGAGCTGAGCACATGCACGTGCTGCTCAGTCCCTTGCAATTCCTCAGTGGTACCTTGTGGGGAAAGATCAAATTTGTGCAGAGACTGCAAGCCTCTACACTGGGAGTATTTGTATAAAAAGGCAGCTCCCTCCCTGTGCTAACACTTCTGGGTGTTTCCAAAATATAAAAAGATAATCTTTCAGTACAAGGTAACAGAATCTTTCAACACCAGTAACATATCAATAAAGAAAAAGAAAATAAACAAAAATAAAAAAGAAAATAAGTAAAATAAATAAAGAAAAAGAAAAGAGAACAGCTATCAAGTTTCTTCTCATCCCCGCAGAGGACAGTGAGCAAACACAGATCCCGAGTGCCATCAGAATATGTCCACCAACATTCAACAGCAGAACTTGCAGATAATAAATTCATTTCACAGCAGGACTGCAAGACACACACCTGTTGGTTTTTTTTCAGGGAGAGAAATTCTGCCATCTGACACTGAATCAACGAGGTCCTGGAACTCAGCAGGAACTTCAGCTTGCTTCCAGCGCTCGTTGTCCAAAAGCAGGCTGGTTATAAACACAAAAGAGAGGAGGCTGAGAAAGAAATACCTTGTCTTGACATTTCTCCTGCCTGGAATGCTGAAAAACATTTTTTTAAAAAGGCACTGGCCCAAAATGTTATGTCAGTCATCTTCATCAGAAGGAGGTGCCCAGCAATCGTCAGCAGCAAAACAGAACAACAGTGTGCTGGTCTGGAGATCCCACAATTTGTTCATTCAATCTGTCATGGGGGACCAAAAACTACACCAGGCAATAAAGGTCTTTTTGAGATCACTAGCAATAAAGTAATGTATAAATACTGGAATTTTAACAGCTTTTGATGGATGAGATCAAACAGACTTGATGGATGTTACTGGCAAGGCTGCTCCTCCAAGTGGTTTGGTTTTGGTTTTTTTTTCAGAAAACAGTTGAAAGTTAATTATTCTTAAACTCCTGAAACAGAGCAATCCTGCCTTTCAATGTTAGTCTTGTGTACTATCTGTAGCCATTGTTGTCCTTATTTAGGTAACTGTAGAACAATCCAGTTTGAAGAGATCAAGTTGTGAAAACAGTAAAAGTCTAAACCAACTGGAAATAACTGGGGTTTAATACAGTTTTTTCACCCCCTGCTTTTAAGTATAACAAGCTTGCTGATGTTCTAGGCAACAAAAGACTGTGTTTTGCTGGTACACAATACATAAAATTATTCATGGAACAACACAAAGATTGTCTGCCCAGAGGTACCTTAGTTTTGTCTTTCTCTCCTCATGAAACCTATTCACAAATCTATTGGCTTGACTCTGAAGAGCTCCTCTCAAGGACATGCTTTTCCTGCCACAGATCTGCTCAGTATCCAAGATAAAGCCTTCCATCAAGCGAGAAAGAGTGACAAACTCATTGGAATTCAGCTTTTCTAGGAAGCCATCCTGCACGCAAAGAAAACCATTGTAAGGAGACATAACACCACAAAAATTCAGAGACATTAAGAAATAACCAGTCAGCATGTCTGAGGGCTACTAGTTTTAAGAGGCACGTTGTTTAACCCTACATGTGACAGACAGAGGTGGATTACAGTGCAAGCAGCTACCTTGTCACAGACACGTGTTCTCTGTGTGAAGCATCAAAGACAGCAAGTCAGAATATTAAAAAAAGAAATAGAAGAAACCTCCACTGCCTTACAATGATACATGTTAAGACTGGTGTGCTCTGAGCAGAGCCTGTGAGCAGCAGGAACAGTTCCCATACTCCCATGGCAGATGCTGCTCCAGAACCCCCATTAAAGCAGTAACCTGGAAGCCAATGCTCACCAAGCATGAGGCACCACCAGCAGTCTGACCCAAGCTCCTCACCTTTGCTCTTGCCATGAGGAACTTGACTGAACGGTCGTGGCAGATATCAGAGGCGTTATAAAGTAACTCTTGGATATTGTTTGCCAGCCTGACCAGCTCCAGGTCAGTCAGTTTCATGTCGTCGCTGACCCTACAAATGACAGAACCAGTTGGTTGAGCAGCAGTTTATAGAGCAAACAGTATTTTTGCACAGAGGAGGAAAGAGCCTTGCAGCAATTGTCAAATGCAGACAGTCAGTTAATCACCAAAGTCACTTTATACAGATGGGATCTTCTAAGCTGCTGTCGAAGTCCTGTCAGCCCCTCTAGCAAGGAAATGCATAACTGCACATCCCTTTTGTTTTTTTGAATCCACATTCTAATTGCTATTAATGGTCTAAGAGAAAACAAGATCAGCCATTACTGATATGATAAATATAATTAACATTAACTGAGCTAAAATTTGCCCAGCTCCTGTAACACTTCAGCATCACAAGCACATGACAGATAAAACATGGCATTTTTCTTCTGATGCAAGTGTAAGACCTAAAATAGATACTCTGCACTCCCCCCAGCCTTAATCTACAGGCTGTCATTCTATCACCTCTTTAGACTTCAGGCTCTTAAGTTGGTGCTTTTTAAAAAACCTTGTATGACTTGTGTACTGTTCTGAGGCCAGCACTTAGCCCAGCTCTGTCGTTCATGGTTCACACCATTAGTGAAGATCACAATCTCCTGGGCCAGCCCAAGGGACTGACAGCATGAGAGGAGAGAACTCAGGACACCACAGAGCAGCAACTGGGCTAACTTTGTTCTGTGTAGTTTTACTAGCCTGCTCAAAACACAGAGGAAAGGTGCAAACAAAACCAGAAGAGTGATGAAGTAAGAGTATTTTAGAGTGAAGTTATGCAACCAGCCTCAGAAACAACTTTACTCCTCAGAAGCTCTAGCTGGATGGTGTATTTTTATCAACCTTGGCAAAGTGCTCCAGACTACTTTGGATCCAACTCCCTTCCCTTTCCCTGCTCCTCCACGTACCCCTGGACTGCTCTTCACATTTCATTTCTCCTCCAGCACGACAGATGTTCAGACATACAAAGGCCTGTGTTTTATGCACAGCATATTTATTTTAAATCTATTTCCTTCAGCCATCATTGGGATTTGGGGGGGAAGGTCTCTATCAAAATTAACAGCTGCTTCAACACATTAAGTATAGATACTCAAGGACCAAGCAGCAAGAGCAGGCCACTTGCTATCTTCCATCTTTCAGCAGGGTAACAAGTGGTATTTCAGTTTTGCTTCACATAACTCTGTATCCAGACTTGCTGGCTTTTGAAGTGGTTCATGCCCGAGTCCCACACACATTATGCCTGGTTCTTTTCAAAAGATAGCTCTGACTTGCAGCCACAAGGGGTGCATAAAAGGATGCCAGAAGGCTGGAACTCTGGAGACTGGAGCACCTCAGGGCAGCACTGCAATGGATTTATTTATTTATTTATGTAAGTCAAAGGGTTGATGACAAACAGAGGATTTTTCTCTAGAATTTAGCAAGGTGTATTTCATGAAGCTAACTTAAAACAAACAAACAAACAAACAAAACCCCCAAGAAAAATAACCATAGGGAACATGGACAGGGAACAGAAATGCTTCTGCCTGCTAAAGGCAGGACAACCTGTTTTTAAGGGACTCATCTCTCCTGCTCTCTACACAAGTGGCCTCCCCAGAAAAACGAATGGAGAAGGGGCTCTTTGTGGCATAAATCTGTCCCTGTACCACTACACACGGAGTTGAAAACAAGGCCAACAAATGAAACAAAGGCTGGGAACAGTGCACTCTGATTGCAGTCTCTAGGGAGAGACCCACTACACTTCACCTACCTAAAAACCCCATTTCTCCAAAGCCATTTTTGGCACTGTGTCACCCGAAACAACCGCCTGCACCTCACCCCTGGTTCCAACCACGCTGCCAGGTGGAGCCGGGCAGGGCGTTCACTCACATCATCTCTACTCCTCCTGGAGTAAGGGAAGAGGAGGTGTGCTCCTTGCTGGAGGAGGAGTCGGTGGTGCCCTCGGGCTCCGAGACGGAGTCGCTGCTGCAGGGCTCGCTGTTGGGGGAGGTGTTCCTTTGGGAGCCCGCGTCGGCTCCGGCCGGCAGCTCCCCGTCCCCGAAGGCGTCGCTGATGAACATCCCCTCGTGGGTCAGGTAGGCCACCTCGGGGTCCACCGTGCTCTCCTTAGCAGAGTTCTTCTGCAACGTGTCCTCCAGCTCTCTGGTTTTTTGGTTCTTGTCTAGAACCAAGAAAACCACGCTACGGATAGTATTTAATGTTGCCTAGAATGAGATATAACTTTTATTACAAAAAACACCCCAAAAGGCAGTGCCGCGAGGTTGTGCTAGAAAGAGGTTTTCTTTTGCCCACAAAATTAAACTAAAGCCTGGCTTTATTTTCTGTTGTGTAATTAGTATTTGGAGGCAGATCCATCTGTGTGATGGCAACCAGTATCTGATGTTTCTGAGACAGGTGAAAGAAACCTCATTTGGAGCAATCTAACACGTAGAAAAGTTTAGAATAGAAGTAATCGAGCAACAAGAGGTATTTTCTCTTTGCCACTGCTCTCTTTGTTAGCACTAATCATTTCTGCCCTGGATGCTGATATTCACATCTCCTTCTTTCAATCAGAAGTTTGAACTCTACAAGCAAAACCAACATCTTAAGACTTCAAGTGGAAAAGCAACTTCATTCCCTTTCATGCCTAAACTATGTGAAGTCCTTTGTAAATTCATGTCTTACCTTTATTCTCTTGAGGAAGATGGTGAATTTAGAAAAAATATTCTTCAGTAAATCAAACCACTGAGGAAAATTCATCATCCTCATCTGGTCTGCAAGCCTAAAAAAAGAGCAGTATTCAGCAAACAGTAACTGTTTGCTGGCCATGATGCCTACTGGCACATAAAGGGAAAAAAACCATGCTTTAAATGGAATTGCAAATATCAGGAAAACTGTGTAGACTTTTACCTGGCAAACAACAGACACCACCCTAAACAACAGTCATGATCAACACGATGTAAGTGGAGTGGTGAAGGAGGGATATAGAATTAGATCATACTATAAGAAAATGAAAGCTTCACATTTACCCTTTAGTTCTTTCCTGGACATAATGTTCTTTTCCCTGGGATAAGTATGTGTTACCAACAAGGGAGGGGGTTAATAACATTTTCACAAACCNCGTGTTACCAGTAAGGTTTAATAACAAGGGTTAATAACATTTTCACAAACCACATGGGAGGGAAAAAAAATTTTAAAAAAACCTACATGAAAATACTTTTCAAGTGTTAAAAAGCTGTGTTATCAAGCCCATTTAAAGACTTAATTTGCAAGGCATTGCAATGAGACCACTTCTGCTACTAAAGTAAAATCAGCTGTTTGTGGCAAAAAGGCAGAAAAGCCATAGACAGAACTAAAGTTAAACCCTGTAATACACAGCTAGGACCCAAGAGCAGAAGAGTAAACACTGGAGAATGGTGACCAAATATCCAATGTTTAAAAATGACCTTGTGCCCAGTCGTTTCCCACTCTGAGTATGAATCCCATGCAGGTTCTGCAACTCACTTTGCTTTATCAGCTGGACTATTTTTATTATCTTGGGGTAACACTGTGCTGAGTCAAGTGAATCATAAAGCCACAGGAAAAACAGAAGCTGGCAGGGGCCCCTGGAGCCAGAGCCTCTGGAGCTGCCTTGGCCAAGCCCTGCTCAAGGCAGGTCCAACTACACTGGGCTGCTCTGGGCCCTGCACAGTCAAACCCTGACCATGTCCCAGAACACAGATTCCACAGCTGCTCCAGGCTTCTGTTCCAGTGTTTGACCAGCCCTAGGGGAAACAGATTCTCCCTAAGATTCAACTGGCATTTTTCATCTTCCACATTCTGCCCATTGCCCTCTGTGCAAACTCTGAGAGGAGCCTGGCTCCACCTCCATCTCTGCTCTGGCATTTGCCTTTGCTGGGCTTGGTGAGGTTCCTGATGGACCCTTTCTAGGGCTGAAATTCTCTGGTCTCCACTCTGGATAGCTCCTGTTCTTGATCATGGGGGAGGAACTTAAACTAATGACATGTTTTAATACAAAGTCCCAGATTATGGCAACAGGGAATGCCTTCAAGTGGATATATATTCAAGAGATACATGCTTCATGTAGTGAGATTCAAAGAATTTTAGTATTTATTTCAAAGGTAAGTTTAAGGTAACATTAGAATCTGAATGAGAAGTAAAACACAGCATCCACCCAGAGGCAGACAAAAGCAGAGTCTTAAGATGCAAGAGAAGCACAATCCTTAGTTATAGGGAAATTTAAGCAAAAATTAGAACAGTAAATTTATCTGTGCTAAAAAACATACTATCCCCACCCACCACCAAAAAAACCCCAAAAAATCTGGCTGCATACTTACTTAACAACCACTTCTGTATCTATTTCTTCTATCTGCGATACCGTATTAACCACACACTGTCAAATTTTAAGGGGAAAAAAAACAAAACAAAAGAAGATCTTAGCTTCTTTCTAACCACTGCTGAGTTTCATAACAAACACATTAATCCTCAAGTTAAATAAGGAAAAGTAAAATAAGAAAAGAAAGACATACGTGTATCACTTAACAACTTGTTTCTCTCAAAACAAACAAAAAAAAAAACAAAAAACCAAGAGACCCCCCCAAAGCAACTGGTGCATACAAAACTGGCCAGCTTCTTCAGGTCTCCAGTACAATCAATTTTCATTCCAAACACATCTACTGTTTTACAGCCATTTCACTGATCTCTTTTCCCATTACTTGTAAGCCCAAGGTACCAATCAACTCCACTCAGACTGAAAAAGGGCTTTTCTCCCAAATGTCAGTCAATAAACTGAACTAATGAATAGTAGAGTGTGAACTCATCTTGCCTTTAAGCAAGTTTGTACAATCCTAATGGTGACTGAGGGCTGCCATCTCAAGCTATATGGGTTTTACCTGTGTTTTGAATAATGGTGGGCAGTGCAGAAGCTTCTGAAGAAGAACAGAACCTTGTTCTTGAACCATGCAGTGTGCTCAGTGCTTACAAACCTCTGCTCTTACACCTGCCTGGCAACAACCTGCTAAAAATCACTGACCAAAACAGCCCAGCAATGCAGTTGAAGAGGAAGCATATTTGAGGTGTGGCAAGGAAACAGTTTCCTTTATTAAGGAAAAGTACCCCTAAGAGTTGAGACAATGGGTTGCCATACAAAAGCATTGCACAAACCACAGAGAAATACAAATACTGCCTATTTTCCTTAACCAACAGAAACTTACACTGGAATCTGATTAAACATTGTCTACTATTAAGCAGAGGGGAAGCTTGAAAAATCCAACTTAAATTTTCCCAGCAGAATGAGAAAAGCATTTTGAGACTGAGCAGAAAAATAGGGAGTGCTACCTGTTTATTATATGACTAAAAAAAGAATTTAAAGGGAAAAAAAGTTTCCTTATGACTGCTGATACAGGCAAGTGAAAAGCCAGTGGAGACTGCCAGTCAGATGAACAGCTTTATTCTGGTGTTATTCATTCATTTCTTTTTTTTTTTCATTTCCTAGCAATATGGGCCTATCCCCACCCTGCACAACCTGACCAACAGAACCATGGGGCTGCAAAGTAAAAGGGATTGGAGCAGCCAAGTCTGGCTTAAAACAAAAACCTCCAAATAACAGTATTAAGAAAATCCAAACTTCTAAAAACTAGGCTCCCAACCCAGTTCCCAAGGCAGCTGTGAACTGCAGACTGTCCTATGAGACCAGGAGATGCCTGACCCAACACCTATCTCCCAGCCTTTGAGATACAAATCAGAGGGAGTTCATAGCACATCAGAGCAGAACTCTTTAAATTATCTCCTATCTCTAGGGAAATAAAAACATTCTTACACAATATTCTCACACAGTATTCTCACATATGTAGGCAAACAACAAAGTACCAAAGACACACTCTGAGTTCAGCCTAAGCTCTCTTTGCAAACAAAAGCCATCATGTCACTATCTAAATTAGCCAATGTATATCCCCCAAAGAAGTAATTTGAGTTGTGTTCAATTACTGGTTTCAGCTGGTTTTATCAATAAAGCTTTTTGGCTTGAAAGATACACTGCCCTAAATGGCAAACCACCACACCAAGGCAGAAAAGGATTTGGGGCTTAATTTAAATTTTTTTTAAAGGTAAGCACTTCTACCTTCTCCATGACTTTACCTTGTTCTCTCAGAAAAAGGCAAGGATATTTTCCAACCTTTTATTATGTGCCTATGCTAGGTCTGTGTTAACATGAAGGCAAAAAATATTTGGTGTACCATTTGCTGGGAATTAATTTGTTTAAACTGGCAATTCTTTGATTCTCTTTTACGTATTTACACCAAGAATTCAAGGGTTTTGTTTTACAGAGCGTTGGGGGGAGAGGTTTTTAGTGTGGTTTGGGAGTGTTTGTTTTGTTGTGGGTTTTTAATGAAATGTAGTGTTATAACAGAACTCTACTATTTGGGAGAGCCATGTGTTAAAAGAAAAGAAAGTTCAGAACAATTTTACAGAGAAAACAGGGAGCTTATGTTACCTACAGCTTCCAAAAGGTCTTCTCTGTAAAGACCTCTGTGCTTCAGGGAGCCCTTAGGTGTCTGCAAGCCCAGCTGCTCTGAGAGACCATCAGCCACCAAAAAATTTCATCAGAACTGTTCTTAATGACTGAAAAAATTATTTGCAAGGGGTAGAGGAAAGCTTGTCAGATATATTAGAAATGTTTGTCTTACCTGTTTAATTATATTCTTTGCAGTATTAATCATTTCATCTCCATATATTTCATAAAAATTTAGCTTCCTTTGTTTTAGAAGTCCAAATACTAGAGATACAAGTCTCTCCTATCAAGAAGAAGGAAAATTTAAAAAAAAACCACCACAACAAATCCACACATGAAAAATAAAAAGGTGAAGACAAGAAACAATTTTAAGAAATTGCACAGCAGTAAGAAAGTTCATGTATCAAGCACACAATGAACAGCATTTAGGACAAGCCAGTTCCTCTGGACTAATGCCAAGCTTTGCCTATACAAAAAAAGGTCCCTGTGGCAATACCAGCTGAGTCTCTTTCTCCCTCCCTCTTTTCCTGCCAATTCCTCGATTGGGCTCATTCACAAGTGCTTAAACCTGTGGGTATTTCTAACCATGAGTGAGTTTCCTGACCCTGAGCAAGACTGACACTAAGCACAGCCCAAGTGAGAGGCTGGCACAGAGGGCAAGAAACCACAGGGCAGAAGTGGGAGCACTGCAGTGCTACTGCCAACCACTACATCTCATGAAATGGATTAAACAGGGCTGAACACTTCATAGGCTCTAGCAATTACTGAAGAGCCCTACAGGCAAAACCCAGAAAAATCTTTTCTGGGCTGAAAAGCAACCACAATAGTTTAATCTTCATACATTTATGATCTTCAGAGGAATGAGGAATATATATCTATATATATACTGTGAATGAAGCATGCATTCAGGGCAACCATATGCTTGATATAAGCACCCAAAAAAGCATGGGGAGACAGAATGAGAACAACATGCAAATATCAGCTTTCATTGCAAAACTGAAATTTTACAACCAAGTCGATAAGAATCCATGTTCTGTTTCACTTACATGCTTAGGTGCATGAAGCAAACTCAGTATACATTTAATCAGAGAAAAGAGAGCTGATTATTTTGAAAAAATAAAGTGGGCCTGGATTGCAGTTCTGACTTTAATTAGAATTATTTAATCTTATCAAGCACAAAAATAAAGGGGCGGGGAGAGGTATGGATGAGAAGATAAATAGTCTAAAATTATAGTGTTGCTACTAGGGACCTGAGTGAATTAGTTGGTGTTAATTAAGTATGTTAAAGATGCAAACATATTCATGAGACAGTTTATTTCAATAACAGACATACCTCTTCTAGAATTTGGCAATCATCTTCTAGGGGTCTATTTAAATCATTGCGAGCGTAAGTTGAAAACTCTGCAATCATCATTTTATCTATCAGCTTTTCCAGTTCACAAAGCTGTGAGCCAAGATGCCTGAGAAAAACAGCCATTGAGATATGAGCTAAATAATCAACCTGAAAACGAATCATTAGTTCACAGTTGAAGAAAATAACCACCCAGCAGGAAATTTCCATGCAATCAATGCTGGCTTAACGGGAGGCTGCAATCTTTCCCTCCTCAGAGCAGCTGAAATCATGCATTTTTCAGAGGCACTCTCACCTTGCACCAAAACATATGGACTTGAATATTGATGGAGGATAAAATTTGGAAGTAGGGCTTTTTTAAAATTTATTTTTGGAAGGTGCCAAGTACCTCTCTGTCCAATGAGGTGAACCAGAACTAAGAATACTCAGTGCTTGTCAGTATTCTTTTGCTTGTCAAGTTCCCCAGATCATCAGTCCATGAGTTCTTCTAATTCAAACATCTGAGCTTTTGATGTGGTCACAGATTAAATTCAGATGAGATGCATTAATAGCATTACATGACAGGATGGCTTTCAGAGAACACAAAAGAGTTTCTAAATTTGCCATTTTTTATGCTACTCTAAATGAAAAATGTTTTTCCCATGTATTGGAGATTTTAAACCCTATTTTGCAGACTGCTGTCATACAGAACCACAAGGGAATTTCTCACATCAGAAATGTCAACCACTTTTTAAAAGTGGGAACTTCAAAGATGTCAAACACTCCAGGGTTTTCAACTTCCACTAACAGCTGGGAACAAATATCTGTAAAAATCAGACTGCTTTTTCTTTAACAAAAGCAAACAAACACAGACACTTTGAAAATGAGAATTAAGAGGAGCTGTGATATTTTAGATAAGCCTGGATACAAAATGGGGAGGATGAACAAGGCTTTCATTCACTGCTGGTGTAGCTGGACCCTTTCCTGTCATAGCTAGTGACTCCTGGTAACTCCTCCTTGCAAAAACCCACATGGCCAGCCCTGAGCTGAAGTCAATGAATCTTGCTGGATCTGAGCTGAGCAGATTATTTATTTTAATTTCAAGATGACCAGGGATGTACCTGCTTTTGAAATTCTTGTTCAATAATTCATCGGAATGGACAAAGCAGGCACATTTCAAATATTTAATTTAAGCAAAAATAGAAAATCCAAGCCACTTGTATCATGGGCATTTCAGAACAAACACAACAGGTAAACACCCTAAAGATTATTATTTGCAATGTAATAACTGGAACTGCAAAACTGACTGCAGGATTAAGAGCCACACACAGCACAAAGGCTCTTTCTGAGGTACACATGAAGATGCTCCTTGCTACATTATTTCTGTACCTGTGCTGAACTGCACTGGAACACACCAAAACCTGTCCCCTCAGACCCCAGCTATGGAAACATCCAACAACAGCTCCCAGCACCTGCCCTCACCACTTTGCCCAAGAGGTTTTAGTCCCTAGCAGCCACAAAAATGCCTCCAACCTGAACATGCAGGAACAAGTCAAACCTTAATTCACACTCCAGCCAATCACCTTGGTAATTACCTCTTAACAGGTACCACTCACACATCAGATTCCTTCAATGAACACTGAATATGACAACCCTATCATGTAAAATGATGAGTGCAGGGTAAAACTGCTTTTAAAATACACAAATGAGAACTATTTTTCCATGTATCTGTGTTTTACTCTATAAAATACTATAAAAGCGTGGTTTGCCAGCATACCTCTGCAAAAAAAAAAAACCCAAACAAAACACCAAACAAAAAAGAAAGGAAAAAAAAAAAACCCAAAAAAACGAACCAAACCAAAAAACCCCCCACAAACAAATAAAACTATCTCCATCACCCCAACAAAGACTGTGAAAACAATACAGAAAGTGTTTTCAACAGATTTGTAAGTTAGTTAACACATTAGCTTTTTTTTATAAAATTAAAAGGGTGAACTTGAAAAGGTTAGAGCTCTAAAACTTTAATTCTATCCTACTGTAGTAGCAAGCAGTTTCAAGTGACACATATCATCAGTGACATTAACCTAGATTAAAGACACCAACATATTACTTCACACAAGCTTTACAGTTATTTCATTTTTTGCTACAACTAGAAACAAAACTACATTTTTCTCTGCATAGAGTATGACAAGGGAGAAATTAATTGATGATCTGAGTAGTTTTCTTACTGCTTTATATTGAATGATTCTGACATAACTCAGTTTAAAACGCCAAATTCTACAAGCTGCCTTGACAACACTAAAACAAGTTGTTGGTGTTTTTTTATCAGATATTTAGTAAAAAAAAATAGGAATTATTTAGAAAATGTGTTACTGCTTTAGAAGTTTCTTGTTAAAATAAACCAGGTATTTAACTGACTTGACAACTGCATCATTTTGCTGAGAATAAAGCAAGAAGATCCCTTTGGTATTTCTTGGGAAAAGCTGACGTATACGCCCTTGCCATCAATTCAGATTTTTTAAAACTATTTATTTTTAGAAACACAACATTCTACTGAGAAGTTTTATCAAGACTTCCATCCTTCCACTGCACATCATTTCTTCACACAAGCTATATACACAAGCCATTGTGAGATTTGGAAACTGTGCTGGGCTTCTCAACTGCACTTGCATTTCTGGTGGGGTACATGACTTAACTCACCTTTGTGAGCCTTCACTGTCCAAAGCAGAGGGGACATTTCCTATTCACATCACTGTCTGTAACTACCAAAAAAAACCCATCTAAGCTTTACTCAGCTGATTCTGAGTGATGCTGTCGCAGGGCTGCAGAACTGCACTGACTGTCACCAAGGTCAGTACAAGGTGACTCAGGCAAGGGTTATGCACCAGAATCAAGTGGTTGATAGCAGGAACAGTAAAGAGGACAAAATGCACTGAGATGTCTGAAGAGAGACAAGCTACGCTTTTTAGATGGTCTGTTTCTAGGTTTTTTAACAAAACCACTTAGAGCAACTTTATCTCAGTAATTTATTAGCTCTTTTAATTTTTTTTCCATTTTCTATACTAGTATTCTAGTACTTTTCCCTGAGATCTTTTCTACATAAAACTTGAGTGTTTTTCCAAACTAGCTGGAAGGGGTGTTAGGAAGTTGATAGAACAGATGGAGAAGAACAGTAACTATATAAAGTTCTGAACATTCATTTACAGTTACTGAGCAACAGCCATGCTTTCATTGTGCAAGCTGTGGACCACTGGGCCACAGGAACCACAGAATCTCTAAACAAACCACCCCTCACCCAGCACCAACTTAGAAAACTTAGCACACAGCTCCTCAGCTGGCGGATGCAAGCCTTGGAGCTGGTTTAACCACACTGCTTCTGCCAGCATCATGCCACACTGGCAGTTTTGCATACAACACTTTTAAACTATCTATATCTTGTGATGGCTTATTTTACATCAGCTAAAAGGATTCTACTGTATTAATACTCTTGCATGTTTCTTTAACGACTCAAGCCCAGGTCAGTCACTAAAGACATGGGCCCAGAGTGGAGCTGTGTATCAAGGACCCCTCCCCGGGGTGCTGCCTGCAGAAGAATTGCAAACCCCCCCGTGGAAAACACCCCTCAGCTGTCAGCTACAAGCCATGCAAGATGAAAGTCCAGCCACAGCTTGGGTCTCATCTCTGCACCCCTAAAACATCTGTAAACCAGAACAGAGGACAAAGCTGTCAAAGATGTCAAAAGATGTCAAAAGTTCGTCCCACTCCAAAAAAAAAACCCATTTCTGGCAAAGGTATTAGTCACACTGCTTATGCCACACTTATATTTGATACCTTCTGTATTAGGTCCTCTAAGAATGAATGAATGAACAAAGGTAGAACAAATCCCTTCAGCCAACATAACGTGCTCAACACATTCCAGCTCTGTTTCCATTTTATGTATTTCCTGCATGGTTACCTACCTGAAACTGTGAATACCTTGAAGCTCTTGCTGTAACACCTCTTGTGTTGTTGCTATTAAGTCCAAAGCTCCAACGTACTCTGAAGTGGAGAGCAGCAACTGTACTGTGGGTTGTGTTTGGTGTACAGTAGCCATTAACTTCAGTTTATTGTATGCTTTTATACAGTTATTTCTGGTGAGTGACAGTCTTAAAACTCGAAGCGATCCTTCACACATCACTTTATCAATTTTAGAGATCTTCTCTCTAAGCAATTTTACAGCCTGGGAGGTTTTCCTGAGGTAGTCCTGCAACTCATGCTGAGAGGTCATTGCATGAAAAAATGCTTCTGAGCGGAGAGAAATCTGATGAGCAATATTGACTTCCACGATGTCCAGATAATGGCTCAGCTGGGAGGAGGAGGCAAGAGGAAAAACCAACATTATTGTTATGACCTCGAAGCCTTATCACCATGCAAATACACTTCCAGGGTATTTGTCTTACTGTATCATGAGGAAATTTTGCTAATAAAAATTATTTCTTCACACAAGCTCTATACTTTGTCATTTCGGTTTAATAATTTCTTTTTAAATTAACTCAAAATCACTGTGGGAAGGCTGATTTGATGCCTTTCCTGCTTGAAAATAAAAAGTTAGTAAAGCAAATAAATTTAAAATACCTGAAGTTTTTTACCACACAGTTGCACACTGGCCATAGAATATGGACAATAACCAGGAGACAGTTCTGGACACTGGCTTGCAAGCAACAGTACATACATGCAAATATTCTATGAAATTTGGGTCACTGAAGCTGCTAAAGGTGCAGCCACTATATTTGATGAGACACCACTGGAATGGCTCTGCTTATTTAAAAAGCTGTAGTACCTTCTTTGTAGAGAAATCTCCAGGGTATCTCTGGCTGCAGTTGTACTTTTGCCAACCAGCTGGAATTAGTACTAAGCCTATTTCCCGTGTGCTGGCATTGTGGGATTCCCAGAGACAGAGTACACCTGCATGTTCAGAACCTAAAATTCAAATTCTCTATGTCCAACAGTGACCAGACCACTGCTTTTACCTGATTCTTTGACTGTAAAAGCTCTGTGGACTGGCTTATGCTGAATATGAAAACTCAAAGGCTTCAGGATGCTCATCTGAATGTTAATACTCAGATGACCTGGTTTCTCAGAGGTGCCAAGCATTCAAACCTCCTGCTGAATTCCAAAAGGCCAACCAGAGATGGAAAGGAAATCAGCTGGAGAATGTTTCCTTCCTGGAGTTACTTTCATACTGCTTTTTATGGAGACACTAGGGATCCATACAATATGCAAATACACCTTTTTTGTTCACATCTAATTTAATCAGAAGCATCCTCCACCAACCAGCTGTGACACACCTAGCCACAGGGGAAGCCAAGACAGACTCTGACACAGGGATCAGAGAAAGGGCTATTACAAACAATTATTTATGTGATTTTACCAGCCAGATGCCCCAGGTCCCTTCACTATCTAAACAAGGTAGGACAAACAGAGCAAACAGTACCTGCCTCAAAGAGCTTACAGTCTCAATGTAGGGCAACACATGGGAGGAGGTAAGGAAGAGAAAAACATCATGGGGAAATTATTGAAGTAGATCAACAGGAATCCAAAAGCCTGTAGGCAGATCTGCTTAAGGCAAGGTTTTCAAAATCCTGTTGGAAAATGGTGCCTGGAGCTAGGGACAGTTATGGCAGCAGGGTGCATATTTACACATTGTAAGTGTAAACCTCATGTAGTTCAGAGCCTTTAAAAAGTAAAACAAAAAATTTGGGCTCATTTCAGTCATATGAAGCAGTGTTTTCACTCCTCTGCATCAGTGAAGGCTCTGGGTCTGCTGCAACACAAGTCCTTTCTGAGTGTCCATCCTGCTGCTTCCAGGCACACTTTAGGAAGTTCACAGCATGTCAGACATTGCTTTTTCATCTTCAGACAGCAACTGCCTCAAAAAACTCCAAACTTCCTCCAACCTTAGGCGTGGAGGACCACCTAATGAACCTCTCAGTTAGCCTCCAGCAGAGCCTGTCTCTTCCTCCTGACTCGGCAGGAGAGCAGGAAGACTAATTCCCAGAAATTTGGAAACACTTTCCAGACGATCTCATGTTATTTTTTTCTTAATGTACCTCAGACTCCAAAACTACTCAGTTTTGCTAAAAGCATTTTATGGGTATTTGTACTGTAAAGATGACTCATTCCGAGATTTTCTATAGTATGACTACATAACTAACAAAAAAGGAAAAAACGACCAAGAAGAGACTTCTGTTTCCAGTATGAAAGAAACAGCTCTGCTTTCATGTTCTCCTTTGTGAAATGCAAAAACAGATCAGTGCAGATGACAACAAAAGAGGAATCTCCTAAAATACAACCACAATAGGATTTAGTATTGCTTTTAGCATAGAAACCACAGTGCCTTTGAATCTGAAATTTTCCTGAGATGTTGGAAAATAAGTCTTACACAGTGTACAAGCTGTGTAATACAGCTTTCCCTTCTCACAGAACTGCTGTTCCTCCCTAAGAAAACTACTCCACACATGTGAAGTTCTCAATATATACCTGTTTCAGTAAGTTACAGCTGTCGTGAAGAACCAGTTGTTACATCATATACAGATTCTTTTTTTTCCAGATTTGATAGATTTATAGAGCAGGGAAAAAAGTTCTTTTGGTAGGATGCTTCCTGCATGATTTACTAACAACCTGCAGCCTGATGTAAAATGAGAGATAGCAAAGCCCACAGTGATGTCTCAAGAAACACTACACAACAACAACCATGGAATTCCTTTGTAGTATCCACCAGCACTGATGGATAACCACAACTTGTGTCAAAGTTGTACCTTTTCTTGAAGTAACTTGGAGGAAGCTGCATCACGATTTCCTTTTCCACCAGCGGTACTAAAATGAGACCATGGTAAAACGGCATTAAATGTTAAGGAATCTTCCAAGGCAAAATCTGGTTTCATAAAAATCTGAAACAGAAAAACAAAAGAAATAAATGTGCCTCACTCAGCCCTATATTTCTTGCCTCAGTTTAACACATCTCCTGTCTCATTAAGCTAACAGAGACCTTATTTGTTGATTTCAAAATCCCAATTTTCATTTATCCAGGCACACAAATTCATTCCAGACCTCACAACCAAAGTACTTTACACTTTCAAAGCTTGTGTGATCTGACAAAGTCTTATCTTCCTGAAAGTGGAAGTCACAGCTCCAAAACTACACATGTATTCAATCACCTGAGATGACCTAAACACCCTGAGTGTGCAAACACAGGCACCACTGAAGTGCAGGTGGGCCCTCTCAAGAATCTGAGCAAAGCTTCTTCAATAACAAGGGCATCCTGCTGCTGATCTGCTCATTCCTGGGGCCACAGCTTCTGCCAGGCTGATGATCCAGCCAGCTGTCAGGGTGCAAGTGTTGTCTGGGAGGGAGCAGAGCCTCCAGCTGATCTCCTTCAGCAGGATGCACCAAACATGCTCAGCACAAGAAGAGGCAGTAAAGTGTAACATTAACCACACCTCCCAAAGAACTATCAATCTGAATTCCCATTATTTATACATGACAAAACCTTGAGCTTACAGGCAAGCAGTAGTACTCTTTTCCTTTTATTCATGAAGTGTAATTTTAAAAAGTTCAACACAGACTGCAGCATCACACCACACTCAAGCATTGTTTCCTGGACTTTAAACACTGCAGTGACAGCTATTCAAGTCACAGCCTACACAACTGGCACAGAGATGCTGACCCATATTAACACTGACTTTTTACTGTACTGAGAAAAAAAATCATTCAGACTAAAATGGAATCTGGAGTTGTGTCTTTTGTCAACCTGACACAAAAACCCACATCATGTACACTGCATGCTTATATGCAAGAGAGCTCTGATCAAGGATTCAAGTAGTTACACCTAATGCTGAGTTGTACACTAGGCAATATTCCAGCTTTTCTCAAACTCTTCAGTTTTCCCTTCCTCCTAGAATGGCCAATTTTGCTCAGCTCTGAGGTCTTAACTTCATTTATTTAAAGATGAAAGTAATAATGGTATTCGTATTATACTTTAAGAGAAAAATTGAGACCATGGAAACAACAAGAAAAAAAAAAGACAAATCAAATCATCCTTAGTCTTTTTAAATTCTGAGCACTACAGATCCTCTTGAGAATCAACCCAAGTCATCAGCGAGGACAAAATTTCTACAAAGAACAGAGTACATGCATATATTCAACACTTCATGTGAGGAAGCCTTACAACAGCTCCAAGTGCACAGAAGCCATACCTTAGGTACTTGTTCCAGATCTGTCCTGGATTTATCTAAAATTAAACAAAACACAAGTAGTCATTCATGAGCAAACAATGGGAAACAATTCCCTTGTACAACTAAATCCCATGAACATGAGGAAGTTTTCAAGACAACGATGCCACGTTCCTCACAGAGAGGGAACAGGGTTACAAATTGAAATGAACTCTTCTAACTGAACACAAGGAGAACCTTTTCCATCATGAGGACAATCAAGCATTGGAGCAGGCTGCCCAGAAAGGCTGACTTTGGAGATTTTGTAGGTATTTTCTGGATATTTCTATTTTTCATGGGAAAGCTTTGAATGCCTTGGCCTGACATCACAGCTGAACTGGCTTCGAGATGGCAGTTGCATTGAAGGCCTTCTGAAGTCCCTGCCAACCTGAAATATTCTGATTCCTTGAAGTGCTCTTTTGTCCTTTGCAGTTCAGGTCTCATGCTCAGACTACTCAAAGGAGCTTGCAATTGGCAGGGTCGGTGTTAGTCACACAAAGCAACCCACTTAGCACTTCACATTCATTAGTGCACTGGCAAGGGCCAGTAAGAGCTCCTTCTAACATCACCCCAGTTTTAATGCTCCAGACTGAAGCTGCCCCTAGAATCACTTCTGCACCAGCACTTGGAGATTGGATGCACAAAGACTGGCAAGAAGGATGAACAAGGGCTCAGGCTAGAGTCCCAAGCACACAGAGCAAGCAGCACAGCAGCAGTAGTTCCCATGGAGTAGCATGACCTGACAATTGCAGAGGGTGAGAAAGTTGAGCTGGGAAAAGAGTTAATTCATTACACCCTAGCAGAACTTGAAGAAAAGACAAATTCAGACTTTTGAGGTTCAGCCAAAATCCCCTGTCCCAGCCTTACTCATTACTTTAGTGTGCATTATGAAGAGAGGGCACATTGGAGGACAAAAAAGTTGGGGAACTTAAAAGCAACAAGCCCATATCTCTGCTGGACAGTCTACTTATGCCTGACAAACATGGCAAGTGCTACCTCAGCATCAGCTGCCACACTGCTCAACCTCTTTGGTTTTTACTTCATTTGTTTCTTACTTTACTTGTACTGAAATACAAAAGGCAACCTTGGAATCATCCTGCTGTCCTCAGCCTTTGGTCAGACCAATTCTTACAGGAGAAGAAGGCCAAGTCTTGTGGGATGGAGTTAGAGGAAGACAGGAAACAGTAACAGCAGAAATTATAGAAAATCACAAGCTTCAGTTTACCAAATGGTGCTTCTACCAGGAACTGTCCAGCTACACAAGGAGCTCCCAGTTACTTTGGTGACACCAATTTTCTCTTTTTAAAAACACTCATGCTCTTTTAAAATGGATTAAGCTAAGACTGGAGAAGGCACTTTGACTTTGCAGTATGCAGCACAGACAGACTCATTCTGGAACAGCTATTCTAAAGTAACACCAGTACTGAGAAACCCTGCAGAAGGGCTTCCTTTTGCACAGAAGAGGAGGAAGAAGTCAACTGAAACAACTTGATCAAAAGAAGTAAACTACTGAATCCTTTTTACTGTATTACCTGTAGATATTGATATCGATAAGCCTTATCAAACAGGGATTGATAAATGAATCTTTTATACTAACATTTTTGAGAAAGTAAATTAAGATAAATATTAAAAACTTTCTCCAAGTTTTGTTTCTTTTCCTTTTGCTTGTCTTTTCTTTCTTAGTTTGCCTCTCATCTTCCTTCCTGTCTAGTTTCCTATCAGCTGAACTACTTCCATGAAGCCCTGATATTCAGCCTTCACACACAGGTTTGAGCTCCCCAGCACAAGACAGACCTAGACATACTAGAGTGAATGGTATCAAGAGGCACAAAGATGATTAAAAAACAAGGAGGAGACACTGTTTAGACTGGAAAAGCCCAGGGGAGATCAGTGTGCTTAAAGATCTGATGAGGGGGTGCAAAGAACACAAAGCTGATTTTTCTCACTGGAGCCCAGTGTCAGGACAGGAGGCAATGGGCAGAAACTGATACATGAAAGATTCCACCTGAACACAAGGAAACACTGTTAATGCAAGGGTGGTAAAACACTGAAACAGGTTGCCCAGACAGATTGTGTAATTTCCATCTGTGAGATTCAGAACCCAACTGGACACTGTCCTCCCATAGGTGGCCCTGGCTTAAGCAGATGGTCTAGACTAGATCATCTTGAGATGTCACTTCCCACCTCAGCCATGACGTGACTCTCATGGCAGAGATACAGGAATGGCACTGCAAAGCCAACAGCTGCTACAAATTTGATGCAACAGTTTCAATGGATCTCAAATTAAAAAGCAGTTAAAGAAAACACTGCCAGGGCCACAGTGACCTGCCACGAATGCAAACATGCCAAGAAAAGGTTTAAAAGCAGGTATGGCAAGCATTTTGACCTATAAAATGGAAGTAGTGTTCACAAATACTTCTAAGCCTACCACGTCTGAGTTTTCAATTATTGTTTCAAAGAAATCATCAGCTATTATTGTACATGAAGATCTCAAGCAAGTAAAAGAGACAGTACATTATAGAACCAATATTGAGTAAAATTCATAACACTTGCTATTGATGTTATAACACACTGATACAAAAAGACACCACTTTTTAATGACTAAAGGAGGCTTTGACTGTACCGTGAGTGTGTAATAGTGTCCTGTCAAAGGTATCTTTAGGAGTACAAATATTCTTGCATCTTTCATGAACTTTCTCTCTCTGTAGAAGAGAAAATATATTAAAGAATTATTCTGATGCTCAAAACCCAGAACTTTTTCATTTGAAGCAAAACATTCAGTGAAACACAACTGAATTATACAAAATAATTCTGATAAGTTCACAGTATTTTCTTCCTCTTATAAGCTCAGACAGAGTTTGTCTAGGTGAAAGGCACCAAAAACTTCAACCTATAGTGGATGTGTTGTTTTTTTCCTGTATCTTTACATCTCAAGAGAAAATGAACACAGAAGTTATTGAAGAGGTGTAATAACTTCTCCACATAATGAGATATAATCATAGATCAATTGTAATTACATAGACGAACATTTATTTGCTGACTAATCCAGAAATCACACAAACACACAAAGAATCCTTTTTCATTGCTAAATCAAATTGGATGAAATTACTTGCACACATTATTAATGAGTACCTTGCTAAAACCACATATCTTGTTTCATCATGCTGAGCTTCAAATTTTAAACACCACCAGAGACCATAGTGGTAAGAAATTAAATTTCTAAAGAACACTAATGTTAACTAGATTTCTGCTAGAAGCTACACAGCTCAGGTCCAAAATCTTTTTTCATTTAGCAGTCACTGCATAAAGTACTAATTTTAAAGGATGAAATCTTAGAACATTTTAAATGCTGAATATACGAGTTAAAAGCAATAGTTCAGTTGTAGTTCAGTTATGGACAACTCATTTCCACAGTCTTTAGCTATGATTACACAAGTAACACTTCCTGCAGCTAATTCCAAACCAGCAAAAAAATAAGGAAGTTACAAACCAAGGAAGCAGAAAACAGTGGGAGACTTCTACATGTTCTTTCAGTTAAAAAAAAAAAGAAGAATACCTCATACTTACTGACACTTGTATTTTTAAAGAGATTGTAGAAGTCTCCTACTGGTCCTGGTGTCCTTAGATGTAGCTTACACTTCCCTGTTACAAAAGAAATCATCAAGATAATAGGCCTATTTGTAGTTTAAGAAGTTCATGTATAAATGTTTCAACGTTTAGATTGAAGACTCTTAAAAAGTATCTCCAACCCTGACAGTATGTAGTCATTTGATCCAAAGGTCTGAGAATGCCATGTTGCATTGTAGAGCCCAATCCTTAAACAATCCTTACAGGAAAAAAAAGATTACCAATCAGAAAGAATAATTATGAACTGCAAGCCCTGGTGCAGAGCTCAGTACTCAGAAACAGAAGTTAAAAATAACATGAAATTGCCTCAAGACAATTCAGAGAGCATTTTCCACACGATGGGTTCTGAGATGATAAAACCAGAAATGTCTCATGAAGACCCAACTAACACTGAAAAAGCAAATTAATTACCAGCTAACTGTACAATGGGCTACTAGCAGAGACAATCTAATTAGAAGAAGGATCTCTTTCCGGTCCCTAGGACTATGTGCACCTAACTGGGGGTTCTTACCGGAGTGATTTCCTGTTGGTATAATGCAAAATGTTCCTTGGTGATCTGTGGGAGGTAGAATGAAGGCGTGACTTCAGTGTCCACAAAGTCCACTCCCCATGTTTTTGTAAAGAAATCAGATTCCCTTTTTGCTAACCTAGGATCATTTAGTGCTGCTGGGAGATTGACTTTGGAATGATAAATAGTCCATCTTTGCTGATCCGCAACTAGAGATGGGCTGTCACATAAATTATTGGGATTGCCTGCAGCATAAAAGACAAGACAGTTTGTTAGGGTGAGAAACAAGGCTGTAGCTTTTGCTAAAATATTGTTCTTAAGCAAACCATGTTTTACCAGGTACATACTGGATTAGAATTATCTATGCAAAAGACAGATGATATTCTCCTTCTGCAACACTTCATCTTGCATTTCTTCTACGAGATTAACCAACGAAGTTTTGAACACAGAAGTGGTGTACTGACACTTATTAAATAGATTTAGCTCAACAACATTAGCTTCTAGTGAAGAAAAAAAAATTCCAACCACAAACATATTTTTAATAATCTGATCTTGATCAGAATGCCAGCTGCAATTTGTTAGCATTAGATGTCACAATTCTTAAAATCCCATCCCATCTACTCCTTTGTCTAAATTAAGCTTTAGTGCAACACAACAGCTGTAACTGTGACCAAAATCTGGTTTAACAACAGCACCAGAGACTTAGTACTACAGACAGGTCACTTGCTTCCCCCTGCAGAAGGCTGAGATGTCTCCCAGAAGGAATGCAGCCAGACTCCAAGCACACTGGACATGTCTGCTACAGGCTCTGACAGACTGCACCCTCTTCTGACATGGAGTAGGGATCACAGCTGTAATATGGAATCATGCAAGCAAAAACCCCACCTATAATGGGAACATCTCAAAACAAGCTGCAAACAGCCCCTCCTATTGCTCCAAAGGGACGCTGGGTGGTACAAAGCAGAATTCCAGCATGCTTGGAAATAAGACTGTGGCTTAGTACACTACACCCAGTACAGCAGAAATACTGAGTGGATGGTTGCCAATGGTTCAGCAAGCTGAGCTGCTTTCTCCCTCTCCCTGCACACCAACATTACCTGTGGGTTCCTTGGGACACACATCAGGCAGGGACTGCACAGGGCAGAAGCGTTTCGTGGCGTCCATTTCTTTTTTAAAGAAAGCATCACTGCTGTTTGACTGAGGCACTGGTGAAGAACTGTGGCTTGATGCCATTGCATAAAATCACCACTTGATAAAAGCTAAATAGGAAACAATAGATATCAAGGCTTTAATAAAGCTCTGGGGACACATTGTATCAAAACAATGACACTCCAGTATTGTTTTTAACAGCAATATTTCAACTGACACATTTCAACAACAGGAGAAAGTTTATTTTAAACACAAAAATAAAAGGCAGAATGTAACTTCATAGTCTGTTCCTCTTACACCTGTAGGTTTGGAGGATAGTCTGTTCTTGGGCACAGCACCAATAAAATGTTACATTAAGAAAAAAAAAGACCTTCAGGCACTTCTTCCTGTCTTGCCATAACTATTGCAGCCACAGTGCACACATTCACAGTAGAATTTCCTCTCAAATATCAGGAAATGTTGTACTTCAATCAGGAAAACCGACAATTCAACTTTTATGGTTGCCTAGTAAAGTACAGTTTATTTCAGCATAATGTATTAGCACAGAGAAAACAATTAAATCATAGATCAAAAAGCTCCAGAGTAAGCAAAGTCCCACTAATTTTCAGTTCAATTTTAAGATCCCAATTTGAAAATAAATAGCCTTAAAAATTTTACACCGGGGCTGAACCTAATGATTTCTTTCCATCTGTAAACAAAACTGCATTTCCATCAAAGTATCAGACAGTAGTAAACTGCACAACTATTAGAGGCTTGAGAGTTTATTAAAACTGTACAGCTCAAGGAGTGCCTGTTCAAAGGGACAGATCTGGATCCATGCCTTTAAGGAGAAATTAAATGCATCTAAGCAAGATCTTAGCGTTTAACTACCAACCCTTAATGGACACTTAAATTACTTACTACTCTGTGAAGGAGCACAAAAAGATTAAAGGCCTATTTTATCTTCAAGTGCTAAAGCAGGCACCAAAGGATGACTGTATCTCACCGTGTTGGCTTCCAGCAGTATCACATATATTAAAAATCTCATTTGGAAAAGAAAAAGAAAAGGTTCTGCTTTCTAATCGAGCTTGAAAGTGTCCTACAAAACAATTCTAAAAGAGATGTTCAGCTGTAACAGAGCATCTCAATGAAGAGGCCCATAGTAAGAAAAACTTAGTAGTAGACATAGAGAATGGGAGCAGTCAGAAACAGTCAGACAAAAAACCTTTCCAGACATCTGACAGATCTTCCTTAAATACCATGCAGTATTAATCTCTCTCCCACAAAAGCCCCACAAAACCCTTTTTCTCTACTACCTATATTGCATTTTGATATTCTTATGTTCTTCCCTTGACATTTCCAAAATAACTTCTTCATTAAGCTCTTCCCTACTGTTTTGGGGTGATTTTGTGAAAAAGCTAGTATACGATGACAAAACACTATCATTTTAGCATTCTTAAAAAACACATCCAGTGCTATATTGCCATGACCAAATCTCCTAAAGGCATACAGTAAATTTATCTGCACTTGGAACTGCTTCAAAGTGCTGTATTTGCAGTTTTTCTCCTGAAAAAGCCTCTGTAATATGAGACACAGTCTGCTGTAGCCAGATGTACGAGCAGCTAGGGCAATTTGTAGAAAGTACTGAAATCCTGTAACTCTTGCAAGCAAGTCTGTCATTAAGCCTTTCTCCTTTTCCCACAATGAAGTACCATCTAAAAGGATTGTCTAGGATATTAATTGTCTCAACTACATAAATCTGAGTGGTGAAAATGCTATCTGTGTGATGCTGGTCAAAGATTTGAAACAAATTTAAAAGACAGTTTAAGACTGAAGAGTAGCTCAACACCTCAGCTTTTCAAAAACAAACTCTACCTACTCTTGCACAGATATTTTCATTACTTATCACCATAAAATATTCACTGACATATGTTAAAATAGAATGAAAGGAGTACAATAAAATACCAGTGCAAGCAGTAACCTTCATACTACTGAGTGGATTTCAACAAGATACAAGGCTTCACAGGCAGAGGCCTTCTTAAGTGGCATGCAATCTGATGCTGTACTAAATTATTCATACCTAGCAGCTATTCTGGTATCCTCCTAAGTCAGGACCTTATGGATAAATAACCCAAATGAACAGCCACATTTGCACAGGAAAAAAAACCTCATCTCTCTACTGCCCAAAACCAGGCATTCCTCAAAATGCAGTCCTTAAATTGGCCAACGAAGTACGACTTCAGAAAGAGAAAGAAAACTGGACAATACCACCTGCATTAAATCCAGATTACAAAGGAATATCTGCCAAGCCCATATAAAGATGAAAATCCTGCCCTACACTCATCTCTGTACACCAACCTTACCCACAACTGAAAAACTTTAATTTGTTCACCAAGAGAACAGCAGTTCCTTGTGCTCCACTACTAAACATTTTATAAGACAAATGAATCTATAATGAGCCCCCTAAATCAACATTTTAAAATACACAGTAATATATAAATTTGCTGATTTAAACATACAAAAAAAATGAAATTCAGTGTTAACACAGAACAAAACTTCTGCAAAATATTTTAACTCATTCATCTTTCAATGCAAGTGAAAGGCAGGTAAATGCAGTTAACTGCACCAACTGTGCAGAATGACAGGCAGGTAAATGCAGTTAACTGCACTAACTGTGCAGAGTGAATTATGAAATGGTGAGTCCCCTGAGTCTCTTACTTAGAAGAACATATGGCTGTAGTAAGAATATGCAACTGTGTAACTTCATGACATCAGTGTTTAAATTATATACAATTAAAATGGGTTAGATCAACTGTGCTCTCTCTAGTAATCACCATAATTTACTCACATTGTGTCTAGCAATGTGTATTAAACTAAGACAATTAAAAAACCTTTTAGAGGTTAGATACAACAGTAATGATAGAAACTGGAACCTAAGATTATGGCTTTACTTGCAAAATGCCTTCAATATATTACATCTATTTTGTACACAAAATTTGTTTGTATTAATTTCTTTAGTTAAAAAGATTATATTAAATTACACTGTCACTGTAATGACTTAATACCACTGAAGTTGAACCAAATCAGCCACGGCAACAATAAAAATAGCTTTGATGATCTGAATTGACAGCATTCTTAGTTTGAGCACATGAAGAGTAGTATTTCAACTTACAGCCTCCTCTTCAAAAACATTCTTGCTCAGTAACGTGCTCAGCAAGTACAATATGACACAGCTGTACAACACAGCATGGAACAAAGTACTGTGGTGACGAGAGTAATAACCACACACTTGGATAGTGCACAGTCAGGGAAACAGCAGATCTGTGAATTAGCAATGCATTAATCACATGAGGTTTTTTCTGAGGTGACTACGCTGTGACTCTTGAGTTTCACACCCGAGGTTTCAGCTGTTAGATGAGAGCATAACAAACAACAAAGACTATTACTCAGAGGTAATTGCACAGGGTGGTTGTAACTCTGGAGGATGTGCTTGTTTTTCTAAGTATCAGGACTTGTACAAAACTTCTTCAGAAACTGCCTTCCCCTATTCTGAGTGTAAGTATTCACATGCTTTGTTTTCCCAATATAATTCACAGAATTTGCTCTCCAAATTTTATTTCAGCTTCAAAAATAGTGGCATGTAAGAAGAGACACTAAGCACCCAGGGGGGAGAGCCCAGGGTTCCAACTGACCATACAACACTGAGCAAGCTTCCCTTTGAGCATTCCCCACTGTCCACAACAAACCACACCTGGACACCAGCAGGCACTTCCCAAGGGGCACGCTCTGCATCCCAAAGGTAAGGCAGGAGGAGTTTCTCTGTGAACACAAATGCCATGCTAAAGTCCCTGCTGCTTTTCGTGGCTTTGGCAACAACAGAATGAAATGAAAATATTTCAAGCACTCTTCTGGCTACCCAATATGCTTTGGAATAGAAAACTATCAGAAGCCACCCACAAGTCAAGCTAAACCAACATATTGCACCATTTCTAGACAATATGATAAACACCAAAGGTATTTATTAAAGAAAAGCTTACCTGAAACATAACTAAAATATAAAAATGCAAAAAGGACTCCTTCCAGGACCTCAACAGCTAATAAATGGCATGTTGTTATTGGCCTAGGATCTTTACTCTGTTGTCAAAAGTTTCGCTTTCCCTATCTATTTTTGCTAAATCAGGATTTCACCCTGTAACAGGGAAACCATGGTACGAGCAGAGTACACAGCACCTTTGTAAGACAATGTGAGCCAGACTGTACGAATGCAAGCTTTCACTTTTTTTTTCAACCAGCTAACTCCTCAGGCTGAAGTTTCCATGCTGGTCCCTGGTGCCCTGAGACAGACATCCCCGTTGCAGCAGGGGAGCCAAGGTTAGCTTGGAGCAGAAATGTTTAAGCAGTTTCAGAGAATGAGGTGAAAGCTGTGGGAGCTGTTCTGCTAACCCAAGCTCTTTCTGAACACCTACTTCCACCCTGGGGTTTCAGAGCAGAGAGCTGATGACTGTCAGGGAAGGATGAGGCCAGAGTCAGAGGAGAGCTGTGACTTGTCCCCATGGCAAGCAATCTCCACTTGGGGCACACTCCAACATCCAACCTCTTCACAGAGCTTAGAGAGGAGGCTGTGTGAGCCTGGCCTTTCTGAAAGCCTAGGAAATATATGTATATTTGTATTCACAAAACGTTCTTGAGTGCATTCTGCACGTCCCAACAGTATCCCCAAGCTCATGTTCTCACACTGAGGGTGCACCTTCTCTGCAAAATTAGCATGACTGATGACCATCCAGATTAGCCTTGCTGGGATGAAATCAACCCAACAAGGAAGCAATGTATGGGTTATCTGCATTTCTCATCAGCCCTGCTTAGCCACACGTGCTGTTACAATCCAGCAGATTCTGTAATTCCTCAGTCTGTGCTACTTTCCCAGCAAACTGCATAATGGGGACTGTGGAAAAGCAAGAGCACTTGAATAGCTTAGAGAGAGTAATGCCACCATCCTGCCCTTAAATTGTCTCTTTCATAAGGCCATCTCAAAACACTCTCCTCAAACAGGGAAACAGGCAAGAAAAAACAGTAGTGACTCCAAAGAAAGAACAGGACAGCTGCATCCCCACTGCAAAGCACCATGGGTAGCCTACAAAGGCCAGGATAAAACAACATCTGACTTTCATATTATTACATTTTGTACTGGTTTCTTTTGCCCTCCCCAGCTGTAGCCACATGAACAGCAGATGATAAAAAAAAAAAAAAGTTTCAGTTGAGCTTCACTTCTTTAAACACAAGAATAAGATCCTCTGAAAAGAATTACCCAAAAATGTCCCATCACTGAATAATGTCTTGCTATTTAAAATATTCCACAAGTGTAAACATTTTGTTAAAAAACTGGAAAGCATTCCATCTCCTTTTAGACAAAACTACCTGGAAAGTAATACTTCATTTTCATTCAGGTACCAAATAAACAATTATATGAAACATCTGTGATGTACCCACTGGGGCAAATGCACTCCCTCTCACCCGGAAACCCAATCTCCCAATGCTGAACACTAATTTGAAATATGAATGTAGCTTCTGTGCTGGAGAAACAGACCTACCTACAGCTATTTAGGTCATTATGCACTACGTTCTTCCACATCAGAGGTGTCAGAATAATTCAGAAACAATCATCAAAGCAGTAAAAATACATGTCAGAAAAGGCCTTGTGGTTAGTTGCCCACACTATCACACAAGATGAGAGTGAAGTCTCTTTGTACCCTTTTTTCCAGGCATCAGTATTACAGTGTGCTTTACCCCCTTGGAAAACAGTGAAATAGGAGCATCTTACAGAGCTCCAGAGAGGTCCACACAGCTGAACAAAGACCAAGGAGCCCCAGCAGGCATTCCTGCCACGAGTCTGTCAAAGACAGAGACTGCAGAGCAGTGACGTGTGGAGGAAAGGCAGAAGAACTGCACCAGCCCCAGCAAAAATCCCAGCAGTGAGATCCTGACGTGACAAAAGGAGTTGGACAGATGCTGATGGCAATTTGCGTCAGCAGCACGATTCCCTGCACAGCCCCTCCACTTTGGCATCTCCAGCAGGGCTGGGCTCCACTCATTCATCAGAAAAGAACTTCCTAAAAATACGAATTTTCAAGGGAAACGTGTCTTTCCGAAGCCTCACCCAAGTCCTGCACGTGGCTATGAAAGGAGCCAAATAAAATTATTTTGCAGTTAGACATCATGCATATAAAGCTGTGAGCAGAGACTACCAAAAAGCAGGCCCAGTGCACCTCATAAAGTCCTGACACAGGATGCCAGTCCACTGTCACCCTACAGGTACTCTGCAAACAAGACAGTCCAAACTTTTAACTTGGTGAGCAACAGAGCGTGCCACCCACGTTTGTTGAATGTCCTTGTGGTATTAATACCTGCCCAACAAAAGATCAAACAAAACTGATCACCTCTATTCACATCACTTCCTTTTCATCCCTCAAATAGCTTCCATTGACAAAAAGAATAAATAATTCTATGGCATAAAACCCAGGATAGTTATGCTACACCCAAAATGCCAAAAACCAAAAGGAAGGTCTTACACTGCTGCTCACAGCGACTGTGTAAAACTGATGGAAACTCTCTAACACACTGCAAAGTGCCAGATATGCTACTCCAGCTTTAATAATCTATCCCTAACACACACCCACATGCATCCAAAATGGCCCCTTTTTTTCTTTTTATTTAAGAACCAGATTGATAGAGAAAAGGCTGGGATATTTAAGCTATTAAGTATGAGTATTTTGGAACATCTGATCAGTACATGGATCTGTCAGTTTTGACTATGAGGGAAACACGTTAACAATTCTTTACCTTCTGCAGAGAATACTCAGGTGTTTTGGGTTTTTTTTAATCTACCACCGAGGTGAGATGGGTGCAAAAAGTTAACAATAGGAAGACAATCCTAGATTTCCTGGTAAATATGATAATCATAATCATATGAGGCCCAAGAAACACGTATGTAGAACACCCATGCTCATGCTCACCCGCTCACTCTTTCTGCTCCTTCATAAAACAAGATAAGGAATAAACAAAGTGTGAAGAAAAAAAAAAAAAGAAACCAAAAGAAAACTGTGAGCCTCCCAGCTGGAAGGATAATATGACATTCATGGCCCTTCTCTCTTCTTGAGACTCACAGGTCCTCATTCTCCCCAAATTCGGGAGAAGGAAAGCAGAAGTGGCTTCTTCACAGAGTTGCTGTCCCAAAAGAAGAAATGATACCTACATGAATCCATTTCCCAACCTCTTCCCTGCCAAAGGGAAGGCTGCAGTCTGCTTTCCCCACTCTTTCTAGTGGCTCCTGACATTTTCCAGGCAACCAACATCCCTGTTCAACCTTGGAAATGTACATCTCCTTCTCCTCCCGTGAAGTTTGTGCTTGTCAACAAGGCAAGATTCCTGCACACACGCCAGACTCCCACTACAGAGAAAGATGGTGCTGAAGACAGAGGGACACTCGGGACAGATCCTGTTACCAGAAAATGGGATGGGAGGGTAGAGATGCTTCTCCTTGTGCAACCTTCTGACCTCACTGGTGAGGCTGCCCAGGTGATGTACAGTGACTTTTGCCTGAACAGCCATAGATCTCCTGTCAATTAATCCATTTTAGGCACTGTTTTCCTACCCAACAGAAGCACCAAGGATTTCAAGACCTTTTGTCTGTACTAAGGCCTGAGAGTCAGTGTGACTACCTGTTAGTGACACTGACTCTCAGGCCGAAACAGTAATTATGGCAGCCACTACAACAATTAATGTACTGCAGTTGGGTTTTTCACTAAGAGAGCATTTTCTCGCAGGGTTGCACAGCAACAGCTGCACGAGTCCATAGGACTTCTCATTCGGGACTTCACCAGTTCAGGTAAGACAATAAAGTCAATATACCACCTATGCTAAAAACTCACAAAACCAAATACATGCAAATCTGTAGCCCAGTAATTACTTTGATGCACTTCGAAACAAGCATTTTATACTTTTTTTACACTCGACTGTGATAACTCTATGTCCTGTAACAGAAATCCTAAGTATTTAGAAAATATAAGAAAAACAGAGAAGAAAAACAGAATCAGCAACATACTAAGGCCCAAACTGGACAGTCAGAGGGGTAAAGTTTCTACTGGGAGCGCAGAAGGTTGGTATTTTACATGCACTATGTGCATTTCCCTCAACATCACATACCGCCTTTGAAAAATTACAGTAAGGAAACACAAGAAATTAATTTACCCATCACACAATTGCAGGAACATCTACCAACCCAGGAACCATCGCGTTCCTAAATGGCTTATGGAACCAACAAGCCCTTTTAGCGCTCCACATCCCAGTCCCTCCTGGCTGCCATGCGCCAGAGGAAAACACCAAACACTTGCTCTAAACGCTAGCTCCAGAGCCGGCCATACCTTATGGAGAACACGCCAGGAGTATCTCCCGGAGGCCGTCGTCATATCTCTCGCCGTGGCATCGTCGGGAATGCGGCCGGGGACCTGCGGGACGGCTGACCGCATGAGGGAGGCCCGGCCCCCCGCCGCCCCCTCCGCCCCCCCCCCGCGCCTCCCGCCGGGCGCCGCCCGCTGCCCGCCGGGGGTTACCATGGAAATTCCGAGCGGGGATCCGCAGGGAAGGAGGGAAAGCGGGCCGCCAGCAGCCCCCCCCGCCCACCTCCCCTCGCGTCCCTCCGCTGCACCGCCCGGCCCAGGCCGCCCACACAAAGGGCGCCCGGGGAAATCCAACTTTGGCGGCGGCCCCCCGGGGCAGCCCCGGCGGCGGGCGGGCCCCCGCGCTGTACCTGCGGCGCCGGGCGGGATGCGC
>VZRO01000988.1:1306947-1353836 GCA_013397915.1 Daphoenositta chrysoptera
AAAAAAAAAAGAGCATGGGATTTTTGGAAAGGATGAGTTGACTCAATTCCTTTCATCCAGCACATGACAGCAAGCTGCAGTTTTTAGCTTTGCATCCAGGCAAGTTTAGAATATTGCTGCATGCATTTGTTTTGTTTCAAATCTTCTGGGATCAGCTAAAAATATTATTTTGGAGAAATGTAGATAGGGAAGCACTAAAGGCTTCGTGTTCATCCAGCTCCTAAACTGCAGCCAGCCAAAGGGAATGACAGGCATAGATCCCAATTGTAAGGTGGTTATATTAAAAAGTTCTTTTACAGAAAGCTGGGAAGTGGGAGGCGCTTGGGATCGGAGCATGATCCAGGGAAAGAATTGGATCCCTTCAGCCTAGAGACAGGCTTAACACAAGACTCAACCTTCATGAGCTGTTTCCCAAGAGCCCAGGAGAGCCCTTGCTCTTCCCTCATCCTTGACCAGCATCTTTTCCAGCATTTTCCAGGACAGACTGAAGGGAATTGCTTTCTGGGCTGAAACCTAGATGACCAAAAAAATCTCAAAATACATTTTGCAGGGCCTGGGTCCCACCAACATGGTTCAATGCATTAAAAGTCACATATTTTAATAGAACACTTAAGGAAAGGCATAATCACAGCAAACATGACTGAGAAACTTTCAGATAAAACACTTGCAGACAAAAGTGAATGTGATTCAATTTTTTTGAGGGGGTCTTGAAGCAGAAACAAATATAAGGGTCAAGATAATTATCTAAATAAGCAGAGAGTTAAATCTTGGGAGTGAATAGTAAAGAAAACACACATAAAGAAGCTTTTCCCGTTGATTTTACTCTATTTAACTGCACTTAAATCTGACTGACAATGTGAACTGCTCTGTGCCGTTCACACTCCGTGCAGTGCTCACAGAGAATCCTCAGGAGTCCAACATGTGCCATGCCAGGGCTGGAAGTGGGGAAGCCTTTTCAGGAGACCTTTCCACTACAGAAAGGAAAAACAGACCATCCAGGTATGAGTTGTAACTCCAAAGAACTCTACCCTCATTGTTTTTCTGGAAGGCAGCAAAGCTCCAGTAGCGAGCTCAGCACAGAACTGGTACTACAGACATAGACAAGGTAGAGGAAGGAAGTCAGAGCAGATTAATAATTTACTCCTGCCTCAGAGCTGTTTAGTGACACTAAATCAGCAAAAGTACTCAAAATAAAAACATTACAATATTGCAGGTGTTGCCAAATTACAGAGGAGTTGCCTTTGCAGCAGGAAAGTCCTTCTTGAGTTGATCTTGAGGTCATTTGTACTCCTGTGAAATATCTCAGGCCCCTGCAGGGCTGGCAGAACCCAGGGTGTGCTGGTGCCTTCCCTGCTGCCACAAACACATCCTCACCAGCAGAGCCAGGCCAACAGCACAGCCAGCAAACAGGGTGGTGCTGGTGCTGGTTCCCATCCCCGTATGCCAGAGCCCTGCAAGACGGGCAGTAGGACAGGGACGGAGAGCTGGGCACAATAACAGCAAACCCAAGAGTGGCAGGGAGTGGGCAGGGAGCTCCTGACTGCCAGAGCTGGCACTTTGCCTCTGGTTACTCATCCTCCCTGGAGCTGAGCCTCGAGGAATGCAGCCCCAGGCAGTGCCTAACCTGATCCCACAGGGCCTTGTGCTGGGCTAGGCAAACAGCACCTGCTTCTGCAGGCACCTGCTCATGGTGACTGCACAATGGGCCCTGCTGCAGTTCCCCGGGGCTGGGTCTGGCTTTTACTCCCTCACAGAGGCACCTGAGGCTTGAGGGAGTAAAAGCCCATTTTTTCTGCTCTTTAAATCTGCCTCCCTTTGCTTTCAGGCTGGAGATGGGACCAGACCAGACCAAGAACCAGCAGAGCTGAAGGAGCTGGCTGCTCCTGCTGCAGCAGCAGCCCTCGGTGTTTCCCTGGCACGCCTTGTGTCACCAGCCACGTTACCATGGGAGACTGCCTCCAACAGCACACTGACGTAGAGCTTCTCTCCAGGAGAAAACAGGGGCCTGAGCTCCTGCTGCTGCCCTGGAAGCAGCACCTGGGAAGGGGCAGGACTGCTGCTGCCCCTGAAGAGACCACACTTGCCAAGGAGTCCCTGACCCAAGTCACAGGAACCATCACAGTTCCTGCAGAGATGCTCTCCCAGATCTTCTTTACAGGATGCATGACAGTGATCTGCTACAGTCACAAAAGAGCCTTAGAAACTGCATTTCTAGGATGATCACAGCCCTTATGTTAAAGCCAAGTGCTACAATTAAAAATAGATAAGCTCTGCCAGTGTTTTTACAGAAAGAGATGAGCCAAGACAAGGACCACAAAATCTGGTCTAATTCAACAGCAACCAGGCCTAATCCAGGCTGAAAGACAGCGTGCAAGTAGCTGTAGTCATCAGGGTAGATTTATATTGCAAAACTGGAAATGTATTTTTAGAATTGAGCCTGGAAAGTGTCACTTCAGAAGGAGATCAAGCATGCCATGGCAGGATCATTATGGGATTTGCAGAGCACCTTCCTACACAGGAGTCTCCTGAGGTGACTTCATGCTAAAGCTTTCAGCAAAGGAACCAGAGCACTCTGTTCTCCCCAGGGAAAGCCACAGCAACCTCCCTGTCTATGCTCCTGCCAGCACCCTGTGCTGCCCCACTTCTGCTTTGGGGAAAAAACAAAACAACAAAACAGAAGGGCTTTATTAGCCAGCTGCTGCCTTCCACCAGTCTTAAATCCATGCACTTTCCTACAGCTGGAAAGGCAAATTCCAGTTCATTAAATCACCTGCTTTACACATTGCACTGCCCAGAACAGAGTAGCCCCACACAAACCAGAACACGGGCTGCTCATTTCCAGAGGCACTTCTGCAGAGCATCACTGAACTTTAAGGCTAGAAAAGTACCTACACTTAATGTCATTTTCACATTCATTCCTTTTTCAGTTCCATACACCTGCAGTGGTCTCCCAGGGAACAGTCCTGTCCCCTCTGCTGGTTGCAGCACCAAAGCTCCTTGCCAGGAGCAAACCTTTAAAAGCAGGTGAAGGCCACTGATCTCACCTGGCGCTGGTTTTTGCAGCTGCAAGGGGCTGTTTTAGGCTTTCACAAATGGAGCTGTGATTGTCTCAAAGCCAGCACGGTGCCACCTCTTGCAGCCCCAAAATTTATTCAAAAGGATGGGCCTTGAAGTTCAGAGTGCTTCAGTTATCTGTTTGAGTACTTTTAATCTGAAATTCATTTTACCATTTACAGAAGACTATTGCAATTGTTTACCAAAGAACAGAAGCCTGGGGGAACTCAAACATGGAACCACAGTCAGAGCTGCTGCTGTTGGTGATGGAACTTGCTCCTCAAACCACTCAACCATTGCTATGCTGCCTTTGACAGTGGGATTTCCCTGTCTCAAGTGTTTGAATGCCCATGTTCTGCCCTTTTAAAAATGGGATTTAAAAGCCCAGCTTGGGTCAAGAAAAGTACATAGAACAGGTGGAGTGTGGGGCAGACTGAAGAGCAACCTTGGCCTAACACTCCCCAGAGACACAGCCAGTTCTGCTCGGACACCTTTGTCTGGGATGTCTTTTTTGGGGGGTGAGGAGTGGGGTAGAGAAGTACAGTGTAAACATAATAAATCATCTTAAATGGGGCAGAGCCTTAACAAAGGCTGCATGTTGGGCATGACCCTCTCTTCTGCCCCTCTGCAGTCAGATGTGCATGTACCCAACTGCACCCCTGGCTCTGCACCAGCCTCCAGCTGGACTTCCAACACCATTTTCCATATTGTTCCTACCATCCTGTGCTCCATCTGTGCTCACAGTTCAGCTCTGCATTACTTGTACTGCTTTGTAGCTTTCACCACGTCCTTTTCTGGTTTTTCATGTTCCTGTAGTCAGAAAGATCATGACCAGAGAAGTGTCAATTAGATTTTATGGGAGATGGAATCAAGAACTCTTGTCATTTTAAAAGAGCCCAGACATTTAGTTCAGTTTTTGCTTACATTTCAGTATTTGTAACTTTCTCAGGGAAGAAATCATTTAACTGTGTCTTTTAAACAACAACCTCACCTTTAACACAGAGTTAAATATAAAACACATTTGAGAGGAGCCATTCAAAGCCATGACCAGGGAAAACATCCAAACTCTTTACAGCTGCTGCTTCTCCATGCTCTTAATCCACATGTGCAGAACAGAGGGACACCTGAGGTGACAACAGAAGGGCCATCCCCAGCCACCTTTCCCATATCTTGGAAACAAAGCCACAGACAATCCCAGAACTTCTATTTTTGAAAAGTGTTTACTCACGTAGTTTAAATAAATTAATTTGCAAATAAAAATTAAAACTACAGTATACTATAGTTTGAATAAGATGATTAGAACAACTACAATACAGGGATTTCTTGCTGCATAAATTTCATTACTTAATGCATATAATCTGGAAAATGTCAAAATCAGTTATATTTCTATGGAAAGGGAGTAACAGCAGTTACTTGTACATGACAGCTAACTGAACTTATAGTACACGTTTCCTGACACATGCATTTCCTGAGTGAACCAAACAATATATATAATTTCTTTTTAAAAATGGAGAAATAATTGACAGTCAAAATAAGTAAGTCATGACATCTAAGCAACACAGGTCTCTTTAAACAAAGAAAATTTTAGAACAGCTTCAAAAGAAAAATGAAAGCTTAGCTATAAAGTACAGAAATTTGTTACTGTCAATTATACAGTACATATTAAAAAAAAAAAGTACGAAGCTGGCTGAAAAAGCTCAAATCAATCCTAAAAAGGTCAGGTTGTGTGTTTGCCATGAAGCACAGTGGGTTGGCAGCAGAGCTGCATGTAGTGCACTGGTCTTTTCTGGTGGATTCAGAGGGGAAGGAGGGGGAGGAAGGGGAGAGCAGAGAGAGACCAGTAACCAGAGCCCACGGCAGCACCTCACACTGAGGGTCTGAGCCCAGCCCAGCCCCAGCTCTGCCCAGACTGCCAGCTGTGCCCAGCTGTGCGAGGATGCAGGGACACGGGCACACATCCCCTGGGTACCAGGCTCCACCTCTGTTCCACGGGTGGCCCAGACGAGCATCTGCACCTGGCAGAGGGGTGAAGGCCAGGCCTGAGGTCCCCACCAGTCAGCAGGTGGAAGGCTGAGCATCCAAAACCCCCTCCCAAGCTGGGGCTGTGGCCAAGTCACAAACTGCTCCCCACACACGAGCCCAGGTGTGTCCACCTCTCCCCTCACCAGCACCCCACCCCCCCCAAACAGCAAGGAACAGAACAAGCCTCATCCTTCAGGTCTGTTCATGTTTAACACTGGAAAAACCCTCACAAATGTCACTAATGCTAAATAAAGAGAAGTGTTAGCGTGAAGGGAGAAAAAAAATCCTTAATCTAGACTAAGTTGCATATTCGAAGAGTCTGGTAAATATTCTCCTCATAACCAGATCTTAAGTACAGTCCTACCAAAAAGACATTTTAAGAAGTCCTTCTTAGCTACCTTTCAACACGGTTAAAGCACAACTTTATGCCATCATAACTTGCATTAGCTTTGTTTAGAAAGCATTTTAACTATTCTAAGAACTCAGTATTTTAGATTAAAAGATTTTTCTACCATTTCCATCCCACGTTCTTCTCCATCCAGAACTACTCTATACATCCAATTGCTGGATGTAACACACTATGACCATGCTACTCTCTAAACATTCTAAGTATTTTCAATAATAAAGATAAATAGAAAAGAGTTAATATACATGTTATATTTTACAATGTTTGCATCCAAGCTGTAAACTAATGTTCTTTGAACTATTTACCCTCCATATACAAAAAGAATGAAACACCTTTCAAACACTGTGGGCATATGATTCAAAAACCATTAAACTGAAGGCATTGAAGTTCACTCTACAACACTTCCTTCACCTCTTCAGAAGTAGTTATTAACTAAAAAAAAAAGCAGGAGGTCTCCCCCTTCTCCCCCCATTTCTTCTATTTCCAGACTTTTCTCAATAAAGAGGGATTTAGCTGTTGTAACAAAAAAACCAAAAAATTCTTCATCTTAATGCAAACCAGCAAAGCCCAGAGAATACGAAAAACAGTTGGTTTAAAAATGAGAATCGCTTAGCTTATCAGTTTTCCCGCAGTCCTTGGGAACACCTGTGTTAGTCGAGAGGCCCTTGGAAAATGAGCCTGATGTAACCCTGCTCACCAGCCAGCTGATGCGCACAGAAGGGACAGGCTGCGTGAAAAGTGTGAGTACCGTGAGGAAGAGGAATTTGGGACCAATATGCAGTTGTCTTTTCTGAGCACACGTGTCCGCACGGGCTGAAGGCGTGAGTCGGAGGTCCCGCATCCACGTAAAACCCCGCTTCACACCCGAGCCACAGCGGCACGTACGGGCCCACGGAGCGGCACATGGGGCACTCGCGGTCCTTGCCGTCCCTCTCCTCTTTGTTCCCCCAGTTGTGGTAGCCGTGCACGTGGCCGCAGTTCAGGTACACCCACGGCTGCTTCTCGTCCACCACATCTTTTCTCTTCATGCTGGGGAAGGCCAGCGTGTTGAAGCCCACGGGGCACTGGGGCCTGGCGGCGTTGATCTCCTGCCTCAGCGCCTCCAGGTGCTTGACGGTGGGCGTGCGCGAGAGCCCCTCGGCCGTGCGCCACAGCAGCGTCGCCCCGCACAGGTCGATCAGGGAGCCGTCCTGCAGCTGGTTCGTCTCGTTCTCAACCTTGACACGGACACAGACACAGGCAGCTGTCACCTAAGGGTCTCTGAAGAGTAACAACGTGCACTTCCACTATGCAAATCTGCCTGGAAGATCCAGCAAAGGTTCAAGCAGCTGCTGACTGGCTACACAGGACGGCCACAGAGAGCTCCAGGATCAGCTTCTCTCTGCTCTCTTTTTTTTTTGAAAAAACCCCACCCCAACATCTTAAGAGATTAAGGTGTGCATTAAAATAGACCACACTGAGTCAAGAACAACTCCTCTCTATTCCATCCCTACAGCATTCCCAACTATGTTACTTGAAATGCCTCAAGGAGCAGCAAAAGCCTGGTTTAGTCCTCCATCATATTTTAGACTGTTTTCTTAAAACACCCCTTTACACATGGCTTTCCCCTCCTCCAGTTAGCACTCCTAGCTAAATATGTCACTTAAAGTGTTCAGTGTAGCATTTCTCTTTGCTGAAACATCCCAAGTCACACCAAACCCAAATATCTCCTGAAAATGTCACCAGTGCTTTGGAAACAAGAGGAGGAGGGAAAACTCAGAATGCCAACATGAAAATGAATATCCAATAAAATTGTAACTATTCTTCATTATTCTATAAAAAAGGAAAAGTGGGAAAACCAGGAAAATACTTGTAGAATGTGCACAGGCCTAGAAGAGTTTGCAGAAATACAGAGTAGATCAGGAACTCCATTTAGGAGAGCAGCCTAGCTGTGCAATTAAGTACTAGTTTGCAGATAAACTCAGTTATTCAGGTTGAGCAAGACACCTTTGTGCATGCAGACAGACACATTAAAGGCAGTGTAACTAATTGCAGAGTTGACAACTACACAGAATTCCAGCAGATTCCAGCTCTCTGCCCAAACTCTACCCCTTATGGCTGCACCATTTTAAACAGTTTGCATAAAACACTGGTCACCCCTCTCACCATTTTCCCCCTCTGTTGAGCTGATCTGGTTTCACGGAGGCTGAACACATTCCCACACACAGAAATCTCTCTCCACACCCCTGGCTTGGAGTCTTCTGTGAATCCATTACGAGGATGCATAACAAGAACTCCATTTGTTGTTAGTCCATCCATTTGCCCATCTGATGTCTTCCACTTTGCAGCTTTCTCCTAAAAGAAATTACATCAATAAGAACTTTTAATTTGGCTGAAGTGGAGATACGAATTAGTTTAAAAAAATAAGCCTGCACTGAACTTTTACTGGAAAAAAAAAAAAAAAGAAAAAGAATTCCCTTACCCCAAGAAAAATGTTTTTTGAGGAGTCAAATCCTGCAGCATATATTCTTGCTGTAAAGGGAGGGTTTCGTTCACATATGATTCTGCAGGCAAACCTTGATATAGTGCTCTGCACAGACTGTGTATCTGAATTACTCTGACTCCCAGGAACTGTATCTGTTACTACAAAGTCTATAGGACTCTCCGTTGACCGACCAATCTGGAAAGGGATTAAAAAAAACCTGGTCAGAAGTTTGTCTTTGGGTCTAGGAATATTCAAATTCAAAGCACTTAAAAGCAATGATACAAAAATCGTGATGTTACAATTTAAAGCATTCCTGTCCATCAATCTATCAATTTAGGTTTCTAAAGCCTCATCTGAACTGATGAATTTTTCTGCCTCCAAATGATCAAAGTTATTCTGAAAGCTGGGTACAGCCAAATGAAGGAAGGAGAAATAAAATGATGCAATTAAGTCAATTCTGAGATGATTTCCCATTGAAGGCCTTTTCATCAGAGAGGTTACACTCAGGTCAGGCAGACCAGCTGCAGGAGCACCAGAACAGCCAGGGAACAGCAGTCAGAGGGAAGAACAGTGACATGCAGTCACTTTGCATGCCCAGAACATTCTGAAGAGTGCTAGACTGAGTCAAGGTACAGATGTATGAAAATCAGATTATGTGAGCTGTCTCTTCAGCTCTGGTGGGTACTGAGGAGCAGCAAACCTTTTGTGAAAGACCAGGTACCAGGTGGTTGTGGCAGAGAGGGGCTACATTTACACACTCAGAACACAAGAATGTAACATCTGACTACAGTCAGGTTTTCCTGGTAGCTGTGCCTCCTTTTCTGGCTGCAGAGAACCATGAGTTTTGCAGTCCCACACAACTGTACTGAGTTTGACAGAACTGCATGGGTATCACTGCTTTTCCAGTCAGCTCCTCTTGTACTTTTCCTTACACAGTAAGAAGAAGAGTAATAACCCTTTCCCAAACACCCACACAGCTGGGTTTAAAGCCCCCTTACACACTACTACTCACTCACTTCCAGAGCTCTCAGGCTCTTTGGAAATAGTTATATTAAGACTGATTAACTGCTGAGCAAGAGACCCAAAAGCTTGAGGTGCTTTTTGGTGAGGGCTGGAGAGCTTTCATGAGACTAAAACTGCTTTGTCAGAATGTATTTTTCTATTTCTTCTAAGGCAGGATAACCTGTGAGTACACGGGGACTGCCAGGGGTGATTTCAAAGCAGCACACATGCCAGAGCATGCCTGAAGAGAGAACACTCACACAGACAACAGCTTATGCTGCAGTGATTTCATTACAATCCTTTTGCTCTCTTGTAAGTATTTGCAGTTGCAAAGCAGCTTCCTCCACCACTTCCCAACACCTCCCACCTCCTTAGATCCTGCAGTGGCGTCACAGCTAAATGCTGTGACAGCAAAACTCCTTGCCATAAACTAGCAGCAACAACGATGGGGGAAAAAAAAAGCTACACAAGATCACACTCTGGGAATCAGAGAGAACAAAGCACACATTAAAAAAAAAAAACCCAAAACAAAACCCTTCCTTTTGAGAAAAACAGGAAACAATTATAAGATATGAGGGTACACCACAGCTGCAAATGTGTTTGTGGTCCCTTCTCATACACACAGGAACTGCAGCAAAGTTGAGAACTGCCAGCATCAGCACTGAGGCTCCTCTCTTCACATCTCCCAGTGCTTTAGACATTTCTGGGTTTGCTTAAAGAAGTTCAGAGTATTTTTCATATTAGTTGTGCCAAAAGCTTTCCTGTGTTTCCACACTGTATTTCTTCTACCCTGTCTCCAACTGGCTGATCCCAAATCCCTTTGTAAATGCCAGAAGCAAAGTTCCAAGTGCTTAAAGAGAACGGTGCCCTTTATTCTTCATTTTGCAAGAAGGGACTAGGAGACAGATTATGTGACTTGCAGACCAGCAAAGGCAAAACCATAATCTTGAACATTAGTCACAAAAAATCCCAACTTTCACCTTTGCCCAAGTCTAAAAGAAATGTAGAGACGCATAGCTTTGTACATAGGATGGCCTTGGGAAGAATTAAATTGCTCTGAAGAATGAGTGCAGAAACCGACACACACAAACTTTTGGGTCTGAGGAAAAAAAGGCTGCTGAGAGGATGCCTTGTTTGAAACTACCAAAAGTGAGAACACACTTACACATTTACTTCACATACCTGGAACATATCTGTGTTGCTGTCATGTGTATATTCAACTACTACTGTCTGGGCCCGAGACAAAGTGTAAGATATGCTGTGTTGGTCCTTATTACTTATTGCCTATGGAAAAATGCCAAATATTATTGAACCAGTGCACAATAATTCTACAGTATACAGCAGCAAAGCAGACTATATATATATATGTATAACACCAGGCTCTTGTGCTAATTAATGCATTAAGGCAGATGGTTGTTAATGACACACCTGTAGTTAAACTTCACAAAACCCAGTCCTGGCCATTAAAAAAAAGCTGCAAGATCGATTCAGCAACAGACCAAACTGGTCTCTTCACCACATGTTGCAACTAAATACACATAACCAGGGCATATTATTAGTCATGTTTTGTGTTAAAGCAACACCAGCCTCAACACAAAAGGACAAAACAACAAAATGCACAGGCTAAAACTGAATGTAACACCTTCATGGCCATCTCAGTGTGAACTTGGCCAACAGCAAGGTGAGGACAAAAACTTAAGGACTTCATTCTAAAAACAGGATTTGAGTTAATACTAGAATCAGTAATGACTGATTTAAGATACACAGACAAAAATGTGGTGGTAAATAGGGTAAAATGGAGAAACTCAACATAGGTGGCAGAAGTTGTAGCAAAGGCTTCAGTTTGTTAGTCTAGATGTTCATTCTGCAATTACCCATGAGGAACTGACAAACACTTCTAAAAGTGCTGCTAAACAGCACTTACCAGACCATAAAGAACTTGCAAAAATAAATGTTCTTTTCACAGATCTCCTATGATAGTTATTCTACTACAAGAATTTTGGTTAATAAAATGCATTTGATTTCAGAATACTTTATAGCATTCCCTGAATTTAGGGTCAATATCCTTAAGCATCAAGGTGTTCTGGGAGTCAAACACTTAACACCACTGTATTTGTTTGAAGGCCTGATCTTGTCTCTGGCAACTTCTGAACACCCACTAAGCATCCTCAAATTCCATTGTTTTAGCAGAAATGCTCCATTAGTTATTGAACACAACTGTGCACACACTTGAATAGCTACAATACAGAAATATTTCATGGTAATACCTTAGCTGTAATGTATTAGTTTTGACATGAAATAAAGTTCAGCTTCAGGGCCTAAGCCCTTCCTTTACTGCTTCTTAATGGGAACTCTGATTACAAAAGCCCCATGAAACATACCCTGCAAAACCCACTTGTCCTGATCCCTGAAGACCTCCTACCCATTGGATGGAGCAGCAAGTGCACGTGGAGCTTTTGCAAAGGATCATTTAAAAGTCAGCTGCACGTGAAGCAAACTTAGTCCTAAAGCAGAGTGAGCGCAAAACCACAAAGTCTAGAACAGATGTCTGTAGTGAGTTTGGAAGGAAAACAAAATAGAAAGTGTTTTATGACTAGCCTGTGCCCAGTACGTTCATGTTTCAGAACTTTTTTTTTTTTCTGGCCATGGCAAGGACTTGGCACCAAATCTTTGCTAACCCTGACAGGTACTAAAAAACTTTGGATACACAAAAAACATTCTTTTCACAGTCAGAACTTTATGCTGTTTAAACTGTTTCCTAACAGCTCTTTATATGGCACTAGGAGAAATGACACAGACTTAAGCAGAGAAATGGAGAAATTACCTTTGCTGCTTGAGGGGTACAGGCAATGTGCACAGTGCTGGGTTTCACCCCATTTGCCTTGGGCCTTTTAAATAAAGCAAACCTACTTTTCCTTCTTCCTCTATCTCCATTTGGGAGAGACCCATTGTACCTATCAAAAAGCACAGAAAAAGAACAAAGTCCATCATTCCTGTATTGCTTAGGTTCTCATGAGATACAGACCCACAAGAACTTTAATTCTAAGCACCGGGTATTCTTAATTAGTATAGTGTTATTAATTACAGATTTTAAATTAATCACATTTAAATCCAAGAACTGATTAACACAATACCCAGAATTACAGCATAGAAAAACCTCAGACTGTCTTACACACAAACACTTACCCCAATACAATCAATTCACCATATTTGACTGGTGCTTTTGATGGATGATTTTCTTGATCAGGAGAAAACATGAGCTTAGCTAATGACTTCTTCTCAAATTTCAGGTCTCTGATCAAGAGTTGTGGCACACTTTTTTCATTATTTCCTGTAAAAATAAAACCAAAATTAAGTGTAAGAGAAAATACTCCAATTACACAAACTTGCACACCAATCTGATACAGTAGGTACAATATTTTGTGTTTTCCATGTTTTGGTTTTTACCTGAAATAATTTTTATAAACATACCTATAAAACCACATGAATTAAGGTTGCATTGCCTTGAAGAACTGCCAGATGACAAAAAAAATGCATTTAGAAAATTCCACTATGGCCTTAAAATATATACATTTGTTTTCCTCCATGCTACTTTTTAGAATAAATGATACATAGTTTTATTGGTTATATTTCATTCAGCTATTGAGAAGTAGAGCCAGATAGGCATTAAATTTAAAGAAAAAAAACCACAAAGCAAGACCAGCCCATTAGCTAGAGAGGCAGAAGTTTTCAAGGGAAGTGTCTAATTCAGAGCTTTCCAAGAAGTTTCTTGGAAGTTTCTTAGATTTGCAGATGGAAGGAAGTTGTATGACAATTTGATATCGAGCCTACCATAGAAGTTTAGGGTGTGCTATGTGATCTCTCATGTTTAGCCAGAGACAGAAGTGATATAAACATCTGTTTGAAGAAGATTTCCTGAGGGAATTCCACGTAGCTCCTAATGAAAACACTCTTGAAGTGCATTTTTTACTCAGACTTCTGCTTTGAGGAACAGCTCATATTGTATTTTTTACAGCTTCTCATTAGTAGCATTTCCAGACACTTTTGACCTATGCAGCTCATCTCTGACCTTGCTCTAGAGAAAGCCTACCCAGCAGAGCACTTTCTTGATAAAGAATAAAGCTGATGAAAGCCTGTTTGAGACTTTGTTTAACAGAAATAAGAACATTCCCCCTTTGTCCTTCCAGGTGAGTTTTCATACCAACTTGAAGAGCTACTAATCTTTTTTAGTACTGATGGTTAACATTCTGCCTTCTGTGCAAATGCACTTTTTGACCCACACAGCACTTTTTGAATCCTGTCATCAACTTTGATCACAACTACAATGCTGTATCTCCACTTTCTTCTACCTTAACTAGACCATAGTTAATAGCAGAACAGATGTCATCATGCAGATTTTATCTATCCCCCATGTTATGTTGTAAGAACAAAGAAAAGGATGTGGCAGTGCTTGACAGCCTGCTCACGTTTATTCAGAAGCTGAGGCAAAGATCCCTTTATTGACCTTATCTCTACACCCTCTCCCAGTCTTTGCTCCTTCACAGAGAAGCTGGGCCTTCAACATGTTTTCTCAAACCTACAAATTCATATTCAGCATGCACATGTGGACTGCCATCTGCAATCAGCTCACAGTGCTCTCTAAAAATTCAAGTTTGCTCCTTCATGCTATTCCACATATTTGGGAGGGCTTCTCACAAATACAGGCAAAGACATCCCACTGTCCTCAAAATGTTTGCTGTGATGCCTGCAGAACACAACCAGGAGACTAAACAGAAACCTTTTTGTTTCTCCTTTCATCTCTCATTATTTTCCAAATCTCTTTTGTTTTTCAAGTCTGGGTACTGCAGATTTCACAGTGCTTAAAACAAGTTAACTGCAGCCTGTCTTTGTGGCTGGCACACACATAACATTACCACAACAGTACCAAGAGATGTGTGAGTGCATTGCAATGAACCCAATTTGCACAACACTGCTGTGAAGTGTCCTGTCCCATCTCCAGGACAGTGACACCAAGCTGTTTCTGCTGCCTGGGAAGCAGTGAGCACTTTCACTCAGCAGCTGTCCTGGTTCAAGCCTTAGGGCACCCATCCCTCAGCTGGTGCTGAAAGTGCATTTTACTGATCCAACACTCTCCCTCTGTCACACAGGAACAGCAGCAGTGGCACAGGAGAGAGTCAAGGAGCACAGTTTGCTCCAAAGCATTTCTAGATTGCTGACCCAAGTGTAGCAGTACCTCCCCTGGGATTGTGAGGTTACTCGCTGTTGTGGGTTTTGCCTTTAAAATTCTAAAATAAAGACATTAAAGCAAACTTATCACATGAAAAGGTGACCTTAAATCTTTATGATGCCAGTAGTCACAACACACTGAAGTGCAGATTGCACTTGATAAAGAGAGTCCCATTTGATAAAGAGAGTCCCACAACATGAACTGTGTTCACAATTTTCATGTCTTCCAGAGTCCTCCTTGCCTCTTGGCATCACACTGGAGTGCCACACTCTCTGAACATACAGCTATGTGAACATACCTCAGGGCTACTTTACTGACCTTAACACTGAACTATATAGATCCCAGTGTTTAATAGTGCTCAGTTCTTCAGACACATTTCCCTTCTGAAGTATTTCTACTTAAGAAGTGAGTATACATCTTCATAGTTTATCTATATATAAAAATAAGGATATATTTCCTATGAAGTATTTTTACGATCAACTTCATCATTTCTTGTTTTATTTTAAAATCTTCTTGCATTGTAGTTGCTTGTATAGTTGTCTTCTAGAAGAGCGAATGTTCTCATCTCCTCCCCACATGATTAACCTATTTTGCTTGAATATTGATCTCCTCAACAGCCTCTCCCCTGCAATTCAGTCTTCTCATACAGCTAATTCCATTTTGGCCAACAGTTGTCCTCTGCCTTGACATTTAACAACTCACAAGAAATACTGCCACAAAACCTACAGCAGTGCCTATTAGGAAACAGCATAGGACTGGGAAATACCATGACATGGTAACCAAAGATTTAAATAGTATAACCCCATTATTACAGTGTTAGATAAAGAGCTAATCCTTTCACTTAGAGAAAGTGGGATGGCAAACATTAAAAATAAGTTTAGCCATTAGTACAAGAACAGGTTTAGTGCAGCTTCTCTTCCTCTCTTCATCCAAGTGAACAATTTTAATGGAAAACTAAAAACATGTCTCAGTCTGAGTCAACTTCAGAGTCTCATGAAAGGAACATGTGAACAGTTAAAGGAGCCTCTAAATCGTTACCTGCATAAGTGGCCAGAGAACTGTGCAGAAACAAGAAAAAGGGTCAGCAGTTCCCAGGGACAGACTTCAGCAATACACCGAGTTATACAGAAAATCTCAGCATAAGGAAAATGTCCCACATCTATTGCTCAGCTCCTCTTTAAAACATTTTTTTGCTTTACATTTAAAGAAATCCACTCAAGTTTATTTTGCACATGATGGAAATCCACTTCTTATTCCACTTAAGGAAGATTTGAGCATTAGAAATCTAGAGCCATCATTAATAATACAGCTTGCTCATCCACTTTCAAAAGTCTGGCTGGAATGCTGGAACTTCATTTTTTTAAAAATACATCTCAGAACCTTTATGAGCTTCACACACCACTTTCACAACTACTACACCCCCAGATTACTTCAACTCAAGCACATACAAAATTCAGCACTCCTAAAAAAATGATCAGTCCAACATACACACTACTTCTCTTCTAGTGTGATTGGCCTGGTGCACTGTGCCCAAAAGGAAAATATTTTTCTTCCCAGAAATAACAAAGATCAATTATATCCTTCCAATGAGGTCCTGAAGATCAATCCAAGGGAAATTTCACGTCTGCAAATAACACTCAAGTGCTGTCCCACTAGAGATGAGTCTAATCTACCACAGGATAACACTTCCACTCCTGAAACAGAGCAGGCTTAAGGATCATTTTAAGCTGAGTGAAGAACTTACTGGAAGAAATGCTGTTGAGTAGAAGAAAAGGATCCACTAAAATATACAATGGTCCTTCTCTTGTAGTGTAACCTGACCAGTTTTTATTTCTACAGTACTACAGGAGACTTCTTCAAAAAGCACAAAAGGCTAATTAAAAAGACAACTTGGCTCTGAAGTGCCAGCATATAGCTAAGGAACCAACTGTTCAAACAAAATACATGCAAGTTACATTTTAGCTGCTTTTTGCAGCAGGATTTGCAGACATCAGTGCAACAGGCTTCATTGGAGCAAGCTCTGAACAACAGACTCTCCTAAACACCTCCAAGGATATAAGCATAAGGAAGAAGATGTCAATTACAAGATCCCATCTCATCCAACATTCTTCCAAAAATCATAGAACTGGCAGCAGCAAACATTTCACGTCAAGATCTCTGCTTCTGCCACAGACCAAAGCCTGAAAACCCTTACCTTTGCACAGTCCTGTATTATGGATTTGAAAAGATTTTTTGAATAAAGCAACTTGCATGGCTAAAGGTGAGCACAACTGTTTGCAGCTAGCCCCAAACCACAATGGGTACCAGTTAAAATCCTCCAGTACCAAAATACGAAACTGGAATGGGAAGAATTCATGAGCAGGTAATACCTTTTTATTCTTAACACTGGTTCCTCTGGGGGCAGCAGAAAGTTCAATGAGGATAACTTGCTCAATACTATCATGTGCAAATGTTTTGAAGGACTGGGAAGTGATAAGAACCAAATTGAGAAAAGCATTTAAATTTTTTTTGAGGAATGTAAGTCGGCTTTCTTACAAGCCTTCCTCTTCTCCAGTGCTCACTAAAGTCATAGAAGGCAAAGACTGCTATAGCAGAGAAAACAAGCCACATATTTCTGACTGCATTCCAGTAGAAGGAAAAGTCCTATCCTTGTAGTCTCTCCTGTCTCATACTGGTCCCTGCATCCAGATTATCCCCTGGGAAGACCTCACACACCACACTTCAGAGTACATGAGGTTAAGAGCACACTTTCACTGAACTTCTCATTTTCCATGGGGTACAGAGACAGATTGAATTTTGGTTGGTTTTGAACTATCAGCTCCAGCTTCCCAGCCATCCTCAAATATTCAGCTGCCCTTCCTGGTCACGAGACTCACTCACAACTAATCTTTAGTTGCTTCAGCAAGTCCTCAGATTTTGTTTGCAGTAAGGCACAGCACCTTGTGAATAAGTTTGTTATTTCGTAGACCAAGCACAGCTTCTGGAATTGCAGCAAGAATAGCAGTATCTTAATGGTTAAAATGGGGCAGGGGGAGGGGAGAACATAAATTCAATGAGCCCAAGCAGAGATTCATTAAACACTCGGCTGCAAGCTAAAAATACTAGAATAAAAGTCTCTTTGTAATAAATTACCGTCATTTTCTAAACACAGAGCCAGCATTATAGGCTGCTAGCAACTGCAGCTAGTGCCAGACTAGCCCTTTTCTAAAATACTGCATAGAAAACCACTTCCACAGTATAGAAAGAAGTCCTCTGTCAATGAATATATTAAAATAAAAATATGCTGAATCAAATGCAAAAAATGGGAATTTTCCCCTCCATTTTTATAATATTATCTTCATGTTCTACATCTACATATTTTAACTTTATGAGGTTTTTTTTTTGCTTTTAAAAATAAAGCATAAGACATCTTATCTATCAATGTTTTTATTTTTATACTATTTGCAGTTCTCCATTGACTACCCTTGCAATTCTCACATCCAGCTCTTCCCTCAGCAATTCTGTGCTAAACCAGAGGGAATAGGGACAAAATGGAATCTAGTCCTTTTGACAGGTATGCTGTGACAGAACAAGAGGCAACAAACAAGCTACAACACAGAAAATCCTGATTAGCTATTATGGTGGGGGGGAGGGAAACCCCCAATCCACAGAGGCTGTGAGATCTCCATCCTTGGAGACCAAGCTGCATGTGGCCCTGAACAGCCTGTTTTGTCAGTCCAGTCCCATTTTGAGTCCAGGGACAGAACTAGACAACCTCCCAACCTAAATTATTCTAGGAATACAATTAATTTTAGCAAGTCCACACTATTTTATCCAGCAACTGGAATATGCACTTTAGGTGCACTTTTGACCAGTTAGACACAAATTATAAATAACTCCATTATCAATGAAACAAGATTTTGTCCTTCTCCCTCAAGATTTACATGTTATTGTCTACAGCTTTATTTGGATTTAAAACCCCATACTGCCAACAAACAATTCCCATTGACAATACCTGACAAGACACAAGTGTGACAATACCTGACAAGACACAAGAAGGACCCAAGTTTGCCAATATCCATTTACACATTTAAGTTCTTTATCACTCCAGTTTCCACTAGGCAATTCTCCTGCGACTGCAAGATCAGAAACCAAAATCCTCTGAATACACATACAGTATTTCAGCACTGCATATTCTCTTCTATGGTTATATCTCACCACTTCAAAGTAAAAATCTTGATTTCCGGATTTAAACAACCAGAATACCAAAATTAAAAGTCACTGTGAGATACAAGCTGTACATAGTCTCTCAAGATAAAGATATTTGCAAGCATGGAAGGAGGGGAAGGCAATAAGTAATCAGAGAGAAGGAAACAAAAAACCCTCAAAAAAACCAACCCAAAAAACCACAGTAATTCCCAGCAGACTGACTACTTGTTTATGTGTTCCCACCAAGCCCAGGTTGCCAGGTTGCACAAACAATATCAATAATGTTAGTGATCTCCACTGGTGTGAGCAACAAGGAATAAGCTCCTTGCATTACTATGTTTCTGAAAGCTGAGACAAAGGTTGAGAAATCACTTTCTTCTACATGATGGGTAAAGTAAATTTCACCACTGGAAAGTTATTCTCCTTGAACTGTTTTTCCTATTAATCTTTCTGTAAGCTAGTATTAAAATAGTTTTTACTGAAGTGATCACTGGGTAAAAAGAGCATGTGTTTATCAACCACCGTTTTAACACTTCTTCCAGTTTCCAGTTAAAAACAAGCTAACGTTTCCTTCCCACACACACCTGCAATTTTAACATCAGCAGGTTTTAGACTCCACTTTTGAGATTAGCCACATTCTGCCTACAGCTTGCATCCTTCACTACAGATGCTCGGGGAAGGTATAATGATGCATCTGTTAGTGCAATTTAAATGCCTATCACTTTAGATCAATGGCCATATAGTACCTTTCTAAGGAAGGATAATTCATTTTCTTATCTCTAGAAAAGGGACTTTTTCAGCATCAAAAATCCCCAAGAGTAAGCCTTGGGAGTGTGGAGTATCAGTCCAGCCTTTTACTTCAGTATGGCTTATTATTTCCTTAGTCTATACAGTACACCTTTTCTTTTGTAACTGAGAATAAGCTTAGTCATCCACTATACACACACGAGTGTCTTGTGATATGAAAGCAAGACAAGAACAAGACAATGAGGCCAAGCTCTGAAATGAACAAGCAGCCCATCCTGCACAGGACACCAAGCATAAACCAATGCAACAGCTGTCTACTACTATGCCTTGAAAACATCTGTAAAATCTCAGCAGAGGAGTTTTTCATTGTCCCAAACAGAATGAAAGCATATTTTTACCATGGACATTTGCCATAAGTGGTCTGGTCATCCTGGAAACAAGTCATGCTAGAGTCAGAGAACATACACACACAAAAACCCATTGTCTGCAGACACTTTGAAAGGGGCATTAACTTGATAGACAAGAGGAAATCTACTGTTTTGCTCTAAAGCCACAGATAACTTTGTCCAGTCTAAGAAAGAGCAGTTTTGGTTGAATTCAAGTTCTGTTGTAGCCTCAGAAGCAAGTCTGAGAAGTTCTCAGCAATTTCAGGAAAGACAGGAACAGTGCCTTGAGGATAAGCAACCTCGCTCAATGAACAAGGGAAGTGTTTTAGAATAGGACTTCTATTATAGGCATCTGTATGAAAATCTGTACTTTATGATAGTACTCAAAAATAGCATTCCTCTTCAGAAGACTGAAAAAACCCATCTAAGCACAGGGGCCTGATTTCAATCAGACCTCTGCTAACTTCAGTTCTCTTATTCTGAACTGCCATTGATGACATGAGAATGGGGTTGGGTGTATTAAACCTGGCAGATTTATGTAATCAATAATGATCCACTCCAACAGACTGACAAAAATCAATTCTGAAAATATTCCCTTGGAAAAAGAAATAGTCCAGAATTTTTTTTCAGTTATGAAAAGTAACAGCTGATCCTCCCCTGAGGAAACCACGATAACCTCCTACGGGTTATAAATGATGTAATTCAGACTGCGTGTGGGAAGCCAAAAACATTTGTCTTTTAGCACAAGGTGTCTATTTTAAAGCTGTCACTGCAATATTATCAGTATCCTTAATTAGCTGAGAAAGTTCTTCACTAGTTAACCTGCTCCATTTACATGCAGGCTGAACCCCCTTGCCACCCATCTCCTCCACGTCAGATTTTGGATTTAGTGGTGATAACATGAGGAGCCTCACGCAGGGCTCAGTCCCTCCAGCACGAGGGCCAACCACCACAGCTTGTCCTTGCTCCATCAGCTGAACTACCTGTCAAAAGTTACTCACACAAGCTACTTCAGAAGATTAATTTGCAGCTTTCTACATGAAGTTTTGGCTGCACTTACACTTTGCCTGTTAGTACAAACTCTGTGTGCTATGCTGAAAAAAGTATCGTTTTGATTTTATCTTCATTTCACTCAGATTATCAAATGAAGTTTATTTATAACCTGTGACCCGTATGAAAAAGCCACAGAACAATACTACATAGAGGCATGCTGGGAGAACATCAGGTGTTCATTAGCCATAGCATACCTATTTGTATCTTCAGGGAGTGCCTTGCAAAAGTACAAGCAGAGAAGAAAAAAACTGTACAACACTGGTAGAGAAGTACAGTTCTGCTGCAGAGAACTCTACGGTTAGAAACTTTTAACATTATCCTCTCCATTGCTTCAGAACAATTGCATAGTATTACCTTAAAAAAAAAAAAAAGGCAGTCCCAACTTTCACTTAGAGTCAGTCACAAGAGCAGAACTTCCCAAGAGTTTAGACCAAGACAGAGGCATCTTATTTTTACACAAAGCAATGGAGATTTTCAAGTCCAGGAAAATCTACTGTCTGATGCACCTGTACTGGAATATGTGGCTGAGGAGCCTAGGCTTGCAAAAAACCACAATGACTTCTTGTTCTACATGCCTGAACGTTACAGTTTTGCTTTTTATAAGCCTCTGACTTCCTGATGAGGCAGTTCATGTACCAAAGTATCTGCTAAATAGCTGTTTGTATTACACTAAAGCCTTTTCACATAGCATACTGTATCATCTAGCAAAAATTTAAATACATTTAAAGCCTTTTTTTTTGTTTAGACAACACAAATATTTAACAGCTCCGTGAGAAATTCCCCTTGGTATGATTTTATCAAGTAATGACAGTTTTAAGGCACCTTGCTCTGCACCCAAGAAATGAGAAGTGACTGACACTTCTCATGATCAACCAGCACTTAATATGCTGTGCACTTTGAATGTCTGTACCTCTTTGAGGTGGAAGGACAGCCTGCAGACACACTGCCCGTTCTCAGAATTCCTTTCCACCGCATCACTGAAAAGCACTGCAACTGAGGAGGCTTTTAGAAGACAGACTGAAACAATACCACACTAAAAGGGAAAAGCGATGGCATGCAGAGCACTTACCAGCGTATTTGTGCCCTCTCAGTATTCCTACACAGCAGAGAAGAAAAAATCCAACCCTTCGGTCTTGTTAAAAATCAGCCGAAATCCACCAACTCCTTTAAACCCCCAGCAACTGCCAGACTGAGTGACTGCTCTGTGTGCTTTTACTTCAGCCGTGGGAAGCGCCTTCTGCCTCAAGAGGGGCCGGCTCTGCCTTGCGTAAGCTGGGTAAACACCGCGGCACCACGCAGCATTGGCTGGAGGCAGAGCCGGCATCCTGCTCCTGCTCCATCAATTCATCCATCCCTGGCCCCAAAAAGGAAATAAGGAAGCAGAGGGGTGTGTTGAGAACAATACTGCAGCCCAGTTGCCTGGTAGCTCTGTGGATGAGGTTCTCAGAGAAACACTGATTTATTTCCTTCTCTTACATAACTGTACCCAGGCATGCTATACCTTTTCTTCTTTTTTTTAACCATAATTTATTAGCCCAGCTAGCTTTCCTCACCTCCCACACAAAGAGTAATTTCTTAATACAGTGAGAATCATACCAGCAGAAACTCTTCAGGCATTGCTCTCTCCATTTTCACTAATGCTGAAGGACTGGACACATGACACACCTGCAGGTGCCACCTGTGTGTACTGGACTGTCACGGCCAATGATTCTACAACAGCTCATTCCTGTGGGATGCACGTTTAGAAAGGCAAATCTGCATGTGCCAGACCAGGTTATGAGCTCATTTCTCATTCCACCAACACCAAAATCACTGCATCAAGCCAGTGGGTGGGATAATTTAAATGTCTGAGCCATAAAGTGGTGATCGAGTTACCACAGCTTCCAAGTTACCTCGTGGAATTGATCATGCAAATTCTGCGAGGCTGCTGCAAGCATGATATGACACAGCAGCTTAACCTTTACAGCAAGTTTTACATCACAGCTGTAGTGGGTGAAGAAGGGGTACGTGGTTACCCTAGCTCAAGCAATGTAGATACAGCCTGACTTTTCACATCTCCAAGTTGTACAAGTGACTGTTGCTCCTGTTTCTGCTGCTCCCTCTTTGGGTTGCCACCTCAATCTTTCAAACACAATCTTATGGACTGATCTGTCAATGTTTTGAAAAGGTGGTTTATCTGCTGTTATTTTTTAGCTGGATCTCTTCCCCAGGTCACCTCACTGTATAGCCACTGGGTAACACTCAAATCTAAGAACTGTCAAAACAGCTTTTCTGTTCATAATGCCATAACACAGCATAAGTTGCAGCTCCACAGAAGTCAGCTGCACTGCCGAGAACAAGGTGAATGCATCCGTGTTTTCTCTCTTCTCAACCTGTACTCCACAGCCAACTTTCACTTAAGTAATACTGTACAGCTGTCCTGTTGCAGGATCTTGTCACCTACCCAGAAAATTCAGCTGCAGAACACCTTGTCATAGGATATTCTGCATAATAAAACAATACAGAGGCTCAAAGACGCTTTTTTTTTCTCCTGCTGTAGATTACTTTGCTCCACAGAAGTGGTTGAGCCACAGCTGCTGAACACTGGAAAGTGCCTGGAAGAACATTGATGTACAGGTGCTCCCTGGTTTCCACTCTTCTGGTCACCAAAAAAACCACAGGACTGAACACTGCTCTGAAATTGTACAGTCATTATCACAGCTATCACATTACTAAGCTAGTAAGGGTCTAAGGGAAAAACCAAAACCACACACAAATCTCCAACTGTTTCGAGCCAAATAATTTTGCTTATCTGTTTGTGGCTTTATTCTGTAATCCCACCATACCAATGCAAATGAGGGGATAGGGACCTTCTGCAACAGTAACTCCAGAGATTCATCAAGTCCAATCTTGCGATTTAAGTTGAATCCTCCTCCCTGCAAAAATCAACAGCCTCATGCTACTGGCACACAAACCCAGTTTCTCCACTGGTAGTGTGTAGATCCTTAAAAGGGCCATTTTTACTGGGGTGGCAAGTCACACCACCCCACCTCCCCCATCACTTTCAAGTATTTTCTATTTTGTCCCAGCCTATACAAAGTTGGCAGCTTGAATGCTGTTTTAATTAGGGCTAAGGGTTTGCTTTCATGATTTTGTTTGAAAGGAAAAAAAAGAAAAGCACATCAGGACTGCATTAGTATCACTTAACACACAGATATGGAACCAAGAGTACAAAAGGTGCTCTGTATTCAGGTATTTAACTGTGGTGGTGAGTTACATTAGTATGACCACTTCTAGGTTGCATTACCTTTCTCACACAAGTTGTAAAACTTGAGTTGTACTGTTTCAAAACCCTTCATCCTGGAAAGCAGAACTTGAAGACTAATTTGCTTCTAGAACTCCTTTATTCTCATTTTACAGATGGAGCTGTTCAGGGTTCAGGTTAATAAGCTTGTAGATTACTTTATGCTGCAGCCACCTGAGAAGCAGCAGCAGGTGGATTTGCTTTCTACCACCCCACCCAGCCTCCTGCAGATAACAATCCTTACCTGCCTTCATATTAGTGACCCTCTGGAGCTATCAGGCAACACCACACAATGTCCTTTTCATAGCTAATCATGCCCCGTCTAAATTCAGGTTTTTTGAGGGTTTATTTTGGCCCTAGGCACACTTCTATGTAGCTGCCTCTGAATCTCACCCAACGGAGTTTGAACCACTTTGTTTCCCTGCCTGTATTTACTCACAGCCATGCTCTACTCAGCTGTTCTTGTGTCAACATTGCCCCCCACTTTTATGATGAGGAGGGTTTAATGATTTTCATGGAATCACAAGAACTGTGCCAGTCCTTGAGGACTGGAAGCAAATGCCTCCAGCATGCTGTCGCTAGGCAAGCTATCTGATTTCTCCTGGAGTACAGATACCATGCCAGACTAAAACAATACAATCTGTAGCCCAAGATATCACTGCTAATTTCATGAAGTGATGCTGAACTGCAGGGGAGGTTCTTTCCTTGAAGTTGTTAAAGAAATAAAGGGCTGTATCGTCATGTTCTTCTATCTGACTCACAAGCAGATGCTGTACTGTTTGATACAATTACGTGATTTCACATGACATTCAACATGAGCTTTGAAGAGGAATGCATTTCTAGCTGTTCCAGCTAAAAAGACAGCTTTACAGACAGGGGCAATGGGCAACACTATGGCCTCTAGTGTCCAGACTGACAAGAAGCCTGAATGGCAAACTCCTTTTGCTGGAGTTAACCTGATCAGTATATTACAACTAAATTTCAAGACTGACATTTTAAACACCTGTTGATAATTTTATTTAACAAAACAGGCAATGAGTGGAATAAAAACCCCATGCAGGATAAGAGCGTGAAATTACTGGACACAGGATATAAAAAAAACAGGGAGTGAAGGAAAGAAAACACTCAGAAAAGGGAGCAAAAACCGTGGAAGACCAGGATGTGTAATGATCCCACAGGTGAGGTGTATTTATGCACCCGAAACTGAATGCTGAACATACACTATACACAATCTGGACTCTGTTTCCCAAGAAGCCAGGGGCTGAACTCTGCTCAAAGCCAATGATATCCAAAAAAGAAAAATACTTCATGTGTTGTAAGGCATTAACACTGTTAGGAGGTTCCCAGAAGCCTACCCTCAGGTGCATGAGGGAAGAAGAAAGAGGGGAGGATTACTGACTTACCAGCCCCATTAATCTTTTATTGTGTTACGTCACGTGTAATCTCTGTGCAAGGAGTTCCCATGTCACACTGGTAATAAAAAGTCATACTACAGTGTTTTAAGGAGATTATAGAGGGGGGGACCAGCTTGAAGCCAAGAACATGCTATTTAGAGTATACAATAGAAATGCTAATCAAATAATCTTCAGGAAGAGGAGAAGGGAAGGAAATGACCTAATCCCCTGTACTACTGTGTGGTGGCTTATGGCAAGAAGTAAGAAAGTTCTTACAAGGGCCGAAAAAACAAAGGTCCATTGTTACAGCTACAGCTTCCAGATAAGAACCCCTTTCTGCATCTCAAATTTCTGTGACATGAAGGGTAGGTGGTACTTTATGCACTCTTCTACACTGACCATTTCTGAAAGGGGTAGGAGAGGTTAATTAGTTTTGCAGGACAGCTGGGTAAAAGATCTAAATAGAATCTCAAGTTCTGAAGGCACCACAAATGTTTCTTCAAACAGATTTGCCAACTCTAAAATGTCTTTCACCCAGCCATGGTGAACCTTAAGCAACTGTGGAGCAATTTGTCACTGAAGGAGCCTAGTTACAGTGGGGCAACAAGTCATCACACTGCACAGAGGCATTTCCCTCACAGGAGTCATGCTCTGCCATCAGACAAACCTAATGAGCATTCCTGTTCCACCCTTCCATCTTTGTCTGCCTGTTCCTCAGCTCCACCAGGGAATTCCTCCTCAGGAGAAATGGGGCCCAATGAGCAATTCAACACAGCAACTGTTGCCCAAGTAAGACATTTGGAAATTAAGCTGTTCTTAAATCAATGTTGTGGTTTAACCAACCCCAGCCAGTCACCAAGTACCATGCAGCTGCTTGCTCACACCTCCCCTGCCCCATGAGAAAGGCAGGGGAAAAAAGGTAAAACCCTCAGGTTGAAATAATAACAACTAAGTAATTTAAATAAACTAAAATAAAACATAAGGAAAAGGGAGACAACATAAAAGGAGAGAGAAAGGAAACCCAAGGAAGTGATACACTCACTACCCCACTGACTGATACCCAGACCATCCCTGAGCAGCAGCCAGCCCTTCCCAGCCAACTCCCCCAGTTTATAATACTGGGCATGACATCCTCGGGTATGGAAATCCCTTTGGCCAGTTTGGGTCACCTCTCCTGGCCATGCTCCCTCCCAGCTTCTTGTGCAGCTCCTCACTGGCAGAGCACAGGACCCTGTAAAGTCCTTGATACAGAGGAAGCACTGCTCAGCAACAACCAAAACATTCACACTATTCTCATCCTAAACATAAAAAAGCACTGCACCAGCTACTAAGAAAATTAACTCTATCCCAGCTGAAACCAGGACAGATGGTTCTTCACCTGGCTTCAAGTACCACCTGAAGCATCAGACATGCTGAATGCCTAAAAATCCAAGACTGAAAGAACGACAGGCTTTCCTCATTCTGAAGAAAGCACATTTGTTTCCAAAAAGGTCAAACTGATCCAAGTCACCTGCCAAGTCGGAGCCACACAGATGAAGTTGCACCAGGCTCCTTTCCAAGACAGTAAACTTTAATTTCCCAGGCACCTGGAAAAAAGCTATTGTAAAAGGGTTTTTTAAAGTTCTCTAGGATCATTTCTGGTTCAATTAATCTTGGCTATGCACAAGCACTTCCTTAAATAAATTTTTAGCTGTTGTTCAGCAACCTTTCAGCATCCAAACTCAGATTCACTGAGCTTCAGTATTATGGTTTCCCCTAAATAAAGGGAGGCCCAATTTGAATTCATTTCCAAGACACAATTTTTGTACTTGCAAAGCCTTTAAGGTTATAGCAGAACTAGCTGAACCTGCATTACCTGAAATTTTTCATTCCCACAAAGCCAGATCATTTGACCATGGACTTGTTCAGAGAATGTTAAGACAGTTGCTAGAAGTAATAACACTTTCAGTTCTGAAAAACATCTTTGTCTCAGTGATGAAAAACATTTCATGTTAGATTATTCATTCAGATTAGCAAAAAAAAAAGCAAAGTATTCAGCTACAGAAATTCAGTTATAACTGGCTGTATCCCCACACTCACATTCTAGGGAAAAAATATCTTAAGAGGGAGGACAAAGTTTAAAAACTATTCAGTACAATTTCTAATCACCTCACACACAAATGGATCTCTTACAAGAAGGCAAATATATTTAGCCTCAAAGAGTTCACAAAGCAAAAAGTCAAGTTTATCCAACAGCCCTCTGCTTTATCCTAAATTCCTAACCACACTTACCAAACTCTTGACACTCACTATTTTGAATGTAGTCCCTCTGCAATTCTGGTAAAAAAAGTGCTGGATAACATCAAAACAGCTCCCATCACTTCTGCACCTCAGTGTCCCAAGTCCACAGTTCATACCTGAATATTTTGCAAATCACTGCTATTAAACATAACCACCTTACTACAATCTTCCTCCTCACTTCAAACTTAGACAGGCTTGACACAAGGTAGAAAACTTGGTCCTTTCTAAACGTTTCACCTCCAGCATTTGCACATAAAAGCATATGACCTACATTCCTCTGGAGAGCTGTCAGAGGGCTGCCTCCTCTCTGCAAGCCAAGGGTCAGGTTTTCACAGTGGCCTGTGCTAGGAGGTGTCAGAGCTCTGCACAGACACACGGGGTTCAGCACCTCCGTTTCCTGCACTTGTGACAGTCAAGGACGTCTTTTTAGGAAACTTTAAATACTGTTTTATGAGCTCAGGTACAGAACAAATGTTACTTTAGGCTGTAACCCAAGAGAACAAGAATTGATTAGTTGTCACATGCAATAGGTTTCTAATAGAGGTATACTGAAATATGTCCAGATACTTAAAAGCTGCCCCTTAAAAACCTAAGGTGAACCAACTTTTATGCTAATACGACTTGTATGTATACATGAACACAAAACTAACTTTTTGCTCACTTTAGTTCCCATGTGCATCACCTGCTACAGCCAGCAATTCAAACAGGACAGTTCCAAAACCTTTTCATGTTAGACCACCTGGCTGCTCATAGTGTGTTACTGCTCAGAGAAAAAAAAATCCCATGCCAGTCAACCAGATCTTTTTCTTTCCTTTCTAATCCCATGGGAAATGCATGATTTAGCATATCTAGACAGGTACAATACTTTACTTCCTACACTTCTAATCCAATTTGGGTAAGAGGTTTACTGCTTATAAAAATAAACAGGCAGTTGCACTTTACCTCTATGTGGGCACTAACACCTAATAACAAAAAGGTCATTCCCAAATAGTAACAATTCAGTGCTACAGATGCTATCCCTAAAGTCTGCTCCTTGCTTGAGACAGAAATACAGTTACTTCTTTAAAGGTGCAAGAGAGAACTGATAGGTACTCTTGGCTCTTGTCAATGTTTGGTATTATTGTGCCAAATATATTCCCACCAAAAAGAGCCCAGGACAGAATATCTCAACTGTGGAGATGGAGCTGTCCTACCTCTATAGGAACTTTGGTCTGACCATATGGTCCAGTTTTAATTAAGAGCTAAGGAAACTATTATGTTTAACATTTGACTTTCAGTTGCAGGTTTTCAACGTAATCACTAGTTTCAAATTTTCAATTTGCTATGTCCACAGAAAAATGTTACCTTCAAATAAGGGAAGGTATCTAGCTCAATATGGCAACTTTAAGTTAGTACAGCCTTCAGTTACAACCAGAAGAAGAAATATTCCCAAGAGTGTGGGACATAAAAGATAAGGAGAGGCATTTTGGTACCAAGAGAGTGGCCTGTTTGTTTTCAAAAAACCATGTGTTTGAAATCTGTATTGCTTCTGGTCTACTCAGCATATGTCAGACAAAATTTAGCAGATGAAGACAAAAGTAATTTTAGATTGGTCGTGTACAGGGATAGTGACAGGCACTGTGGCAGAACATTTTTCCAGCAACTGCCAAAGTGATGCACACATTGTGAGGCAGCATTAAAATGTTCAGCTGTAGTTTCATGGACTGCCCCAGCATTTTCAATGATGCTATGTCACATTACAAACTCTAATGCAATTACCTTAGCAAGGCAGCACTTCAAGTCTTTGTAATTCTACCAGCAAAGAAAGTGTTCCTGAAGACAAAAAGTTCTTCCTTGATCCACAAGAATTCCACAGCAGAATTCTGTGTGAATATAAACCTTCAAAATTTGGCCTAGAGAGTAAGACTCTTAAAATTGAGGTTTGGGAACACAAGTTCAGCGTATTTCTCATCAACTACTGCTAGTTTACTTACTTGACATAAAATGTTCAAGCAAAACAGTTCAACAATTTCTTCTGGAAAAAAACCCCAAAACAAACATAAACCCATGCCTAAACCTCTATTTTGGCCAGGACTCTGGGTCTCTGTACTTAACAGCTCATATTTCAAAGTTACCTGGAGAAGCTTCCAAAGCAAAAAAAGAGTTGAATAGTTAAAGATGGAGCTAGATTTGAACTAACACAAGCATGAAATAAAATCAACATTTCTTTCTCATTCGGGCATTTTTCTGACATGTATCTTCACACTTGCAAAGTCACTTCTAGCAATGAACCTCTGCTTTGCACTTTGTACCTGTATGCCTTGAGAAGCAGGCTTTGTGCAAAGAATTACTTGTTTTCTCTCTGAGAAGAATTTTTCCATTCAGGAAATAGGAAACACTGTGGGACAAATACATTGAAAAGAGCATACAGCCACAAAAAAAAAGGGCAGTTTTGACAGCACCACAACCAAGTGATTTTTGAACAGTACCAGACGATTTAGAACACAGTAGTAACTTTAGAGAGTTTGGAGATAAATTTCACATGATTTACAGCACCACTTATTTATTAACCACATTGACTGGTTAATATGGTACAGATTTCTTCCTTTCTGAACCTTGGGCAAGAGATTAAAAGAAGCCTCCACTTTAACCCATACCCTCCAAATACCCACACAGGCTATGTTTGGCTATCTTCAAGTACATCTCTGTGCATCACGGAAACCTTAGGCCCTGTTTTTCTACTACAGCAAACTTAACAGTAACAATCTATATTCTGGAAGAGCCATTTCACTTACCCCCTTTCAGTCACCCATTCAGAGCAGACCAATTCATTCCAAGAAATACGGCTCTTCAGAAGTGATCTTTGCAAGTTTTTAGGGGTAGGTTGGCCCTCTCTGGACTGACATATTGTTTATGAACATTGTTTCAAATTGCTAACAGCTACTCAGGCTGAGCTCAGCGGTGCCTCACTCACACTTATTCATAAAGGTTTGTAGAAGCCCTGCTCACATTCAATTTGCTGCTTGTCATCAGTGACTTTTGTGCTTGAGGATGTGTCCGGCCATCCCTTTGCAGAGCAGAAAGTTCCAAGGGTACCAACTGGCATAGGCAACCTTGACACACTTAAAAAGTCACTATCCAGGTTTGGCAGAGGTGTCTGACACAGTCAAAGCTTCTGGACCAATGCAAACTTAAAGTAAAACAAAACAACAACAAAAAAACCCCCTCAAACATTTAAGGAATACCGTCTGTCTAATTAACTATTTAACAGACAAACTAAAAAAACTAAAGAACTTCAAATATGGCAAAGTCATCGGAGCCAATTTGACACTAGACACCCAGTATGACTTTATGAAGTGTCAGGCGAGTTTTGATGAAAACTACAAGTTTTTCAGGCTGATTATCAGAGCTGCCTGTAGCACTCACTGTGTGTTGCCTCAATGCAACTTAGTGGCAGAACAAATTTTCAAGCATGCTCAGTCTCACTCCAGCAACATCAACCCCAGCTGTAGAATAAATAAAAAACCACCTTCTCCGGCTTAGCAGCCACTGTTGTACCCAAACTTTTTAGAACACTGAAGTCATTCTGTACTTTTAGCATTTCACTGATGGAAGTGTGTGGATTACATGCCCCCAAAATAAACCTTGAACCATACAAATAAATACAGCACTGTCAGAAGCTTGCCCTCCTCAATTTTATAATAGGTATTCCTTGTGTGCAAACATGACTGCTAGGACAAAAAGATGCAAGGTCAGCTGCTCTGAAATGTTATCAACACTCTACAATGTTACAAAATCAACATGAGGAGTATATCAACTACAACGATTTTATTAGTTTCTGAAGTGAAATTTTTCTTTTAGTAACCACTTCCAAGCCGAGGCTTTTCTTCCTTGTTAGGAGGGAGGCACTTTATTTAAATTGCAGAAAAATTTTTAAAAACCCAACAACAACAAAGACAGGTAAGCACAAAGACCCTATTTTCTATAAAAGTGTTCACTTTAAAACCACTTTGTGGCCTAAACTCTTTATTTTGAAAGTATAGTTTAATACCATGGTGGGAAAGAACCTGTACCTTTGGATATACAGCTATTTAACTTTCATTATATTTAAAATCTAACAGTTACAGCAGCTCCCTCGTATCAGGAATTAGATACACTTTGTTAATTTACTTAAAAGACTGATGTAAATATTATAGCCAAAACGCAGACGTGTAGCTGTTGACACAAAACTCCAGTCCTGAAACTTGCCCAACGAGAGCCCTGAGTTAGAGCTCGGTGCCTAAGGAGCAAAGCACCACTTTTAGGAACAACTGCCCATTCCCAGTTTTGTGACAGAGAGCTGTATTTTACTGCTTCTGGTATTAAAACTTACAACTAAGCATCCTCATATTTGCTGTACTGGGATTTGCCAAAGTCCAGCTGTTTACTTGTTCTAGGTCCTTCTTTTTAAAAACAGGTCTGAGCCTAACATGAAGGGGTGTGAGTTTAGGAGCTATTGGATTTCTTTTCAGAGCTAGTCCTGTCTTTTCCAGTCATCCTCCCTCATTCAGCAGTATGAGAAGGTTGATAATCATAATAAATGTGATTTCCATCCCAACATCCTCACATGTTACTTACTAATTGTTTTATTGATACATTTAAACAAATGTCTTTGTTTACAAAGACATAGCATGGTGCTTATTCCTTACCTTTTAATAGAGAAGTCTACCTAAAGCAAAAATTGTGTAAGAGAAAGAAAGGCTGCAATTCTCACCCCCAAAACAATACCACTATGATTGTATACACTGAAACAGCACAACTTATCTTTACTGGCAAAAAAAAAAGTCCAGAATACAAAGGTTAAGCAAAGATAACAGAAGGTCTAACAAAAAGGGGCATTGAAATATTATGATCAAAACTCCCAGTGAAGTGGCAGCCAACTGAAATCAAAGATCATAAGAAAAGCTTTCTTGTAAATCGAAAGCAACATGAAATCCCTTTTGGACCACAAATGCACAGAGTAATCTAAACCAGCTCCAGTGTACAGGAGACTGAATCCTTTGACAGAACTTCAGCCTTTCAGGTAACTGCCTGCAAACTGAACATGCTCCAAAGATGGTTTTTAGTGTGGCACAAATGAAGAATCTCTAATTAAATTTTTTAAAGTAAAAATACTTGCAGCCTGTAAGTTTAGCCCAGATTGGAATTCTGCAACAAGATCCTCTTCCTTAAGTGTCTTTTTAAAGTGTGCCAAAACCATTAGTTAAAAGGATAATCTAAATAAAGCCTTTGTTAAAAAAATAAAACTACATCATGCCACGGCTGGGACAGCTAAGGTGCTGGTCAGGGAGGAAGGATTATTTCCTGGCACAGTAACGAAGCAGCAGACTTAGTCTCTCCTTTTATTACTATATTAAACCTTCCCAATGTTTCACAAAAACAAAACAGATTTGTAGCTCATCTAGATTAGCAGATGATCAATTGTACTGAGCAGCAGGACTTTGTTTCTAAGCATACTGTGCCAAAAATAATTGAAGCCCATGTTGTTTTTTGTCATCTACCAGGTCACTTCACCAAACCTGATACTTGAGCCCAATTAATGCAGGTGTAAGTAAAGATTCAACTGCACTGAAGGCAACTGAATTCAGCAGCATAAGCAAGATCACTATCAGCCTACCTATGCAAGACTGTACTAGAGCAAATCTTGGCTGGACACGTAATTTAATTTCCCACTCTGATTCTGGATAAGCCCCAGACCCTCAAAATAATTACACTGCCATTGGAGACAGTGTTCACTGTCAGTTACAGTATTTAAGTTGTGTACTGTTTCTCTGAAGAGATGAAGCACTTAAATGCCAGGTACCCTCCAGCTTCTCAAGCCACCAGCTTCAACTCTGTTTCACAACTCTTCCTAAAATTCTTCCAAGTGTTTTTGGCCTATATACAAGTACTTGAACACAGCAAGTCCTCTCTGATCCACCATGTTTCATTAGATAGAAACTTCTTCCTAACGCATTTTCCAACGAGACTCTCAAGTTTATGTTCTAAAACCTACTTTTAAAGCTCTACACCATAGTGCATTATCTGTTGAGCTTCCCCTTGAAACCCACTTGCAGAGTTAAGGAATTTTGGACTAAGAATTAGTCCTTAGTTCTTAGGAACTTGGCAGAGAATCGAGAGGCACAGTAGAATACAGGGCTGATCAGAAACGAAAATAAATATGCAGCATGAATTCAAGTCAGCAAACTCATACAAAATAATGAAGTGGTGTTTCCCATACATAAAATGTTTCAGGCTGTTAACCACCCATACTGACTGCTCATAACTGGTTTCAGGACTTTGGCAGTTGAAACAGAAATAGCAGCCATTGAAGTACTGATAGCTTTGATCATGAAAAACACTATTATGATTAGCATCTCATGCCTATTTGCTCCAGTCCCCTGAGATGTAAAATAAAACTAAAAACACTTTCAAAGTTATATGCCAAAAGTTGTCACACTATTAATCACACCCTTGTAGTTGAGGTTGTACTCTCAATTTCACTATTACATCAACTCCACTTGAAAACTGGAGCAAGGTAAAGTTGATGTTTTCACAACACCACATTACTACTTTGGTTCAAGCAATACTGAGAGAAGGCAGCAGCTGTTGTCCTCAAACCAGAGGGCTAAGGAAAAAGAACAAGCCACAGATACATTCACAGGCAAAGCCACAGAAAGCAATGCAAGAATTTTAAGCCTACCACATCAGAAGGATATATAGTCAGTTTAATAACAAAAGTTAAGGCACAGCTCCCTGAACCTCTTAGGAAACTCCCACAATTAATTTGTTTCTCTTGAGTTACTGTGAAAACTCAGCTCATGGAAAAATTGGTCAGCAGGTCTGGAGTAAAGACAGGCCAAGGACTGCACAGCTCAGATCTGGGGAGGGGCAGCTGTGTGTGTGCACAGGGCAGGGCAATGAGATGGAGAAGGCATTACTCTCATCAGGCAGTAAATATTGTATCAGAGCCTCTGGAAATAACCTTAGGTAGAAATCAAGCATTAGGGCACAAGAAAGTAAATTTGGTACAGTTTAGAAGGCATCTTGCTAATATAATATTCTGACTTTTTATAAAAGCTGTGAGTGGTTGCTGTAGAGAGATACTGTCCAATGAACTACTTGAAGCATTCTTCCATTTATTTTTTAAAAAGATAGTGATTAGAGAATAAATACCTTCACAGATAGCTACAGCAAGACAATAGAAATAGTTTGTATTGTTCTACACTTGTACTTTTAGTAGCTAATCTCAATCAAAATCTTTCAGAGGTAAATAAAAGCTCTATTTGAAAGGAACTGTAGAAGTAGTGACTGAATTTTTTAGATGAAAAATTTGAAAAGAACTTCATGTGCAAGTAAAGAAGTTTGTTCTTGTAGAACAACTGTGCAGATGCAAACTCACCGTGTCCAAGCACCTCGAGATTGTAACTGTGCTTCCACTTGGATTTACGATACATTATCAAAAGCCTCACATGCAGAGGGAAAGGGGCCTGCTGCTGATGGTGGCTGTCAACAATGAGCTGAGATCAGTTAGCTGCTAGTGCAGACAGGACAACGATTTTCAACACTGCGAGAGAAAGCCAGAGTGAGACCATATGGTTAAGCCACAGCAGCACCATCAGGGAGCATCAACAATTGAGAACTGTCAGCTGGCAGAGGCACAGGTAGGAGATCCACCTGTCACTCACACACACTGTAAAGAATGGTTTTGTAGAGGTTGGCTCAGTGTCTAGTGAAATAAAATGTGTCTGTCAACACAGCATATATATACACCCTTCTCTACAGTCAGTACTCCTAGGGCAAAGCAACTCAAATGCTCAGTTCTTGAAAATTATTCAGGGAATTCAGTTGCCAGTTGGTGCTCTCAGGATTTACTAAAACCTAAGATTGTGTTCTGGAATTATACTGGATAAGTCATAGTTTTACACTTACAGGAGACTGCCAGTTGCAGGTAAGCATCAGACAAGCACTGTCAGCAGACACCCTGGCTGCGTGTTATTCAAAACTGTGCAAAATAAAGGGATGAAAGGACTGGCTTTAACTTCAAACTACTAAGAGTAAAGGGAGCTGGACCAGATGAACTCCAGAGTTCCCTTCCAAATCCTTCTCTTCATTGACAAACCTGGCCACTAGCACAGAGGCATGACTTTGCATGCAAAGACAGAAGCCCTGCATCACAGAGCTATTATTTATCACCTATTTGTATGATTGCAGGATTGCCTGAACTTAGTTGTTAATGTATAGTAGGAACACATTCTGCAGTTAAACAATTTTAAGGTGGCATAAAACACTGCAGGCCTGCCTGTGGCCAGACAGTTACATGGCACAAGGTTCTGCACAACCATAATTTCCACAGATCCATGCTCCAAACTGTTTCTCAACTGGATTTACTCAGTTCAGAGTGCACCTGAACAGACAACAGGAACAAAGAGTTGGGACCACCTTCCATATGACTTTGTGTTCATTTCCAGGAAAATAGTAAAATTATGTATTTTTCATTGCATGGACTAATTAATAGTGAGATAACAGGAAGGAAACTTAACTACTCCCATTTTTAACTAGAGCTAATTTTGTTTTCTGTATACTCGCTGTTCTATTCAACTTATTTTGTTCTTTTAGGTAACTGAGGCTATATTCATCAGTAAAAGACTGCTTAGCACAGCAGTAATCTTATTAGCATGCATACTGAGTTAAAACTAAGCTTATATGAAGGATGTTGTAAAATTAAGGTTGAAAACAAGCACAGTAACAGCAATAAATAAAAACTTAAAATTCTTTCTCAGTTACAAAAACACACTTGGAACAACCTATAGTTCTGTCTTCATCAAGGCTTTGTTATTTCCTGTACATTTCCTCACAGGGCAGTATTTTGTCTGCTCACATTAATGTGAGTTACCTCCATAATCAGTTGCTACAATAAAACCTGGGGTACACCAATATTAACACAGGTTATTGTCCAGTTGAAAATCTCTTCCACCAGTAATTCTTCTGAATTGATCACTTGGTTGCATGCTGGGAAAGCATCTTCTGACACTGTCTGGCAAAGATAACCTGCAGAAACTGAACAGGCCCCAAGAGAGACTCCAGTACTTGGAGTGGAATGAGAAGACAGGTGTAGGTCACATAAAGCAAGTCTCTGAAGATTCTGAGATAATATCTGAAGGTTGTCAAAGCTTAAGTAACATTTCCAAAGACTAATCAGCATCTTTGAGATGGAGTAAAGTCTTAAATATAAACTATGGCTGAGAACTAGACACTTCACTTAAAATCATGCCCACTACTTCAGCATAAGAGTGAGGCCTAAGAACAACCACCAATGCCATGGTTAAGCTTAAAATACAGATTAACTAGGAATTCCCACATACTTTAACTACAATGATTATTATTAACAGGGAATGTTAACTCATTGGGATTTTAAGTCTCTATCAAGAGAGACTTCCCCACTTAGATGAAGGTCTTTGAAGCACTGAGCAACTTTACCCTCTGCTAGCGTTGTTAAAGTTGCAAAGCAGAAACCAAAACAGACTGTCATTTAATAAAAGCAGCCTCAGCAGAAGGAGTGAAAGGCAAAACCCAGGCTCCACCGAATGCCATGCTGCTCCACATCAACACAATGGAAGGGAATCCTGTTCCACTCTGAGTGCTATGAGCCACCTGGCCAGAAGCCATGCTTATGCACAGCTACTTGGCCTTGAGGGTTGAAAATAAAAGATGAACAGCCAAAATTTGAGGCCAGCAGACACAGCTGTCAGGCAGGGATCAGCAGACCTGAGGACTGTAGCATTACAAATGCTCCAGCCCATGTTGGTTGGCAGTTTTGCACTATAGCCTATTCCTTCCCTCAGTTATTTCCTTCCTCTCTTTGTCTACCTACCATAACTCCTACTTGTGCTCTGCTTCTCTCCCCTACCTCTTTCCTTTTTCATCTCTTTGGGGTCCAAGGTCTTTCTGTCAGGCTTCTTTCTATTCATACAGCATGGAAGTGCTGAAAAATCAAAAGCTCACAATTTTTGGTATGTTCAGCTTCCTGTCTCAGGATTTTATAAAAATCAAGTTTCTTGAAAGATGGTTGGCAGACTCTGTTTTTTACACTTTCCTCAATCTCAACGTACCAGTCAATATTAAAGCAAAGAGTTCACAAATAATGCAGTGTGCTGATTTAGCTTCTACAAATGCAGAGTTTGGCCACTGCAGAGATGTCTGATCTACAGCTCTCACTCACATCAACAGTCCCTAGCAAAGCAAATAAAGACTGCCATGATCCTTCCCCAAACTCCTGCAAGGAAAAAAATTAACATGCTAGCAGATTGGATGGAACAGCTCTAAGAAAAATCAGTAATAGTAGCTGTAAAATCTAAAATTAAAGTAAGTCTGTTTTTGATGCTTTCAGTACACACGGTACATTAAATTTGGCATAAGCCCAATGGAACATGAAGTACTTGTGGACAATGTCTGCCAAGAGCTAGAAATATAGTACTTAGTCTTTAAAGAACAAACAGAGAGCCTCAGTTCATTTCTACTTTATGCATCTGAAAAAAAATTAAATCAAGGTGATCTTTCTGAGGGAATATTTGTATTAAATCTAATTGGTGTGCTTTGTGCAATGCTGAATGGAACACATGCCCATTGGCAGAGAACCACTATTTGTCATTCTATAATCCCTTCCACTTGTAACAAAAGGTTACAAACAGATGTTAGACCTCCCCACATTCCAGAACACTGTGCTTTCCTGCTCAGCATCAGGCTTGTGCCTCACGTAAGCTCTCTACCTGGTCCTCAGTCATGCTGACACTGCCAAACATCTGACACAGTGAATGCAGAAGAAAAATGGGAAGGCTGAACTCAGGCAACTCACACTGCACTATCATTTTTTTCACCCACCTTCACATTTGTTGGTGCTTCATCAGTTTGCATGCCTCAAAGCAGAGCAAGGTTTGATTAGTAACTGAATACTTATTTGCATTTCTGTAGCAGCCTCCAAACATTAACAAGTTAAGCATCAACACACCTGCAAGTTCCTTACCTTTCTGAAAATAAGGACAAAAAACAACAGACAAGCCTAACATCCATCTGGGGCTTTGGAGACATCATCCACCATCCCAGCACACAGGCTCCTCTCCCTGCCATCTCCCATATTCTGCACTCCTTTTTAGTTGAACAGGAGAGTGGAGCATAATTCCAGCTTTGTTACGTTCTAGCCACAGCCCTGCCTTGGGAAACTGGAGCAGCAAGAGAAGAGGAAATGGGCAATGCTACACTTGACACCAGCCCAAAGTGAGGCAAGAAACTTCTCATGCCATCTCACTCTACATGTCAGCCAATCACTAGCTGAATCTTTAAAGCTGTTATTTCTTGGTGATCGAGGTTTTGAAATATATAAAGCAGCCAGATAAATCTGACTGGTACTCCTCCTCATTAATAGCTGTAAAATAATAGCAGAATGTCTACAATACTTGCTGTTGTGGACTCCAAGAGACTGAAAGACACCAGACACGTGATTATTAACATGACAATGTTCACTTCTCCCTATGACTGGGCTCTCTTGGCTTTAAAGTAAGTGTTAATTCTTCCCTCACCTTTTGGATCAGGCTCCTCTCTCTGCTCCTGTTTAGACACTGGCAACTTGAACGAGTCCCTTCCCCAAAGCTGGACAGTAAGGGAAAGGAAACAAAAATTCTTGTAACACTTCCCCTCTCGATGCAGAGGTTCCTCTTGCTGTCTATGCATATCTCAGAAGAGTGATATATGAATGCTTATTTTAGTGAGGAAAAAATTAAATAGCCTATATATCGGCATAGAAATTCAAAAGTAGTTGCTGTATCTAAGTCACAAATGGCTTATAAACCCACACTTTCTACTAGAGCACCCTGACCTTTCTCAGCCACCAGTGAGGGACACAAGAACCTACTCTGTGTTCACATCTGCTCCTCAGAAACCCTCTGACAAAGCTAAAATACCAGCCACAGTACTGCCTATATAAATACGCACACGTGCAAGAAAAAAAAGGATAAAAATAAAAGCTATTTGTGCATTTATTTGCCTGCACAATCAAGTTGAGTTCCTCAATTTCAGCAGGTGGCTGACAGGCCTCAATACAGTAATACATCACTTCTTTTAAAAAAGACAAGGGAAAAAAGACCCACCAAGCTGTTACCCTCATCATGGTGCACTCCAGCCCTCAGGAACAACCTTGAGCAGTTCACAGAAACCTCACCCAACAGGCAACAGTTCACACTGCACCAAAAGGAAAAAATCCACTGGAATGATAGTTCACATCCACAAAATGCAGCACGTAATAAATACTAAAACAACTGATGTGGGCTACCAGCAGCATAGTAATTACCTTATTATTTTAAAAAAAGAAAAAAGAAGAAGAACAAAGATCCAGTATGATGGATCCACCTACTACAGGAATCAAGAGATGATGACTTGGCCATGAAAGTCATATAAGCACAAAGGGGTGATCAACTGTCTTCAGACTAATATGCATTACAATGTAATTTGTCTAAAGCTTGGTCTGCTAATCCCAGGGTACAAAGAGCAGTTATAAATATATATGATATGTATATGTATCTGTATCTATATGTATGTATGTATATTAAAACTCAATCTTTTAAATCTAAGAGGCACAAAGACAGCAGATTGGAGCAGGAAGCAGTCTTCACCTGAAGTGTCAGCACTACCATCACAAATTTGCCTCAACATTATCACATGAGAAAAAGAACAAATGAAACATTAAGTGTCTGCTCTTGGGCCTTCTGGTTCTCTGCATTACCTACCTGAAAAACTGAACAACTGTTAGACCTTTGCCCTGTTAAAAAGCAGTTTTTAACCAACTGTCTCTAAGTCTCAGGCCATTTGAGCTGGTTCTCACCCAGCTCTTTATTTAAAGTACATTAAATAATTACCCCTGCAACTAGCAGGTGTTGAAATTAGGTGTTACCACAATGACTTGTTTTACAGTTTCACTATTATCTTCTGCACTGTAACTATTCAACTGCAAAGACAACGTGCTCATGCCACTTGCGGGCATGATACAGTTTTTTGTGGACTTCAGAAAGCAGCATCCTAAATCTGAAACCTAATTACCATTAAAGCTTGATCAGGAAGATGAAAATAGCAGTAGTGACTGAACAGACCATAACTCTGGCTTCTTAAATATTAAGTCAACTACTCTGGTTTCCTACAGAGGAGGAACTCTCCCAGTTTCTATCAGAAGATTTTGTAGCATGTTCCATTTTCTTTCCTAAATTCCAAAGACTGCAGTTGCCCAGCAAAAAGGAGTCAGATCCAAATCCAAGAGGGAGCACATACCCTACCTCCAATATTAGTAAAGGCTGAGGCCACTTTACTCCTACACTGCAGCACAGAAGTTCAAAGTCATCTTCTGCTAACCTTAAAATACAGCAGCAATCTAAACACAATAACTCAAATATCTACCTGCATTTACTTTCTTCCACGTTGAGCACTCCTCAGAGTATTTGAAATGGCTCAGGAAAAAAACAAACCAAGCCAAACAAAGGAGAAAAAATTAGTGGGAAATGACAGAACTGACATTTTTAGAATATAGCAGTTTATCCCAAGAGGTGCATTAAAGAAGAAAAATGAGCAACAAGTTCTTAAGAAGTAAGTAAATTACTCATAGTAAGCATCCATGTACAATGCATTTTGCATTTTTACCTCTAACCTCATACCAAATAAACAGTTCAGCTCCATGATCTGACATAAGGATCATTGCTTATTTTCCCTGTTGAAACTTGTGTCAAACCATGATTAAGGCAATAATTATTCTTGTAAAAATATTGTATGGAACTACAACTGCTTCAGATACGTGGAAAGGATATCAAGGTAGCATGAGACAAAAATCTCAGTATACATATTAACACTTAAAGGAAAGAGGAGCCTTGAGATTTCTTAGAGGAAATTCTTCAGGGACCACTTTTATCGTCTAGCACGAATAATTTGTCTTAGGACTGAAGAGACAATCAGGACAATGTGAGATGTACAAATCACATCACTAAGTTTGTTCTCACTATGCCTTCACAAATTCTTGCAGGCCTTGAGCTCCACCAGTGTCAAATCTTAACAGTCTTCTCAACAAAAAACAAATCAGTGCCCTCAAATTCAATCTCTATTCCCTACCTTCTCCATAAAATAAGGAAAATATGTACCCCAGCTCAGAAAAGAGTATTTGTAAGCATTTGTAATGAAGCCCAAAGGGTTATATAGTTACAGAAACATTACAAACTTGAAATACAAGCAGCTAAGTACATCCAGATAGATGAATCAATCAGCAATAGAAGGAAAAAAAACATTGATGGTGGTCTACTTAAAAGAAAATTCTGGCTAGGCAGGGATTTGTGTTTTATTATTTTTCTGTGTTTTGGTTGCTTTGGGGTTTTTTTGGTTTTGTTCGTTGTTTTGTATCTTCAAGTCCTAGCTCCAACAAACTATCCCCCAGAGAATCCTACCTCACTAACTTCCTCCAAACCCATAACCCGCAAATACCTACACAGTATTTTTTTATGTATCCCATTCACTCAAAACCTCAATCAATCCAGAAAACACCGTTATCTAGTATCTATCCATACTATCAACTACCCTTAATAATAGCAAAAAATAGTCTAGAGATAATTTCTGGTTTGGGTCTTTTTAACTACAGCCTTTTAATACCCTCTTTGCTGTTCACATATATATATACACAGACCCTAATGTAGCCAGACCAGCACCTCCCTACCCCAAATATCTCTGTACTGTTAAAAAAAATTCTCACAAGGAATGCTTTTCTCCCTTCTAAAAACACGTTTATGCAATTAACTTCTACAAACAGGGTTGGCACAGAAAAACATCTGGTTGGCATGTCTAGCTGTCTAGCCAACATCCAGGCAGATCAAGAGTGTTTTGAGCCAACATTGACACATATCCCAAGTCTTCCATAACATATACAGGTCAACAAGGAAAGAGAGTGTGAATTAAACAAATCCTCTTCCTGACAAGAATATAATTACCGGACCAGAGTAAGAGGTTTTGACCGCTCCTAATCTAAAAACTGCAATGTAGCTTTAATTAGAAGAGTAAAATTATAGGATACTCCCAATCCTGAAACCGCAGCCAGAAATTCACTGCAAGGTTTAGTCTGCTCTGCTCTCGAGTATGAGATTCAAGCCCAAAATTCAGCATTTACATAAGTACCATGGGTGGCATTCATGTCACTGTGATTAAATTCAGCAGCATGGATTAAAACCAAGGTCAGCAGATTAACTTTTATTACCTGTTCATGCACTGAGCCTTGCTCCTGCATGGCAGGCTCCAGAGAATACCATCAATCCTTAACCAAACACTTTCACCCAGGCACTGCATTCAGTCTCAACCAAACAAGCTGCTGACTCGTTCACACTTGAGCCCACGTCCCCAAATGCCACCTCACAGCATTTACACCTCACAGCCAGCCAGGAGACATTGCTGGAGCAGGACTGGTATTGATGAGTACCTACCCCCAGCACAGGGTGCCAGCAGAGGACAATAGCTTTTTCCTGCAAAGCCTGTAGTTTCCAGTCAACTATTTCACAATCACTCATCACTACAGGGTTATTCCAGAAAGGTCACTTTGAGCAGCTAGGAACATTTGGTGCTCCAGTGTCAGCAAAAGAAGTCCATGGCATAGGGCTCACCCAGGCAGCCCATGAGCTGTGCACTCACTCGTGCAAACCACCCAAGAACCTCTGCCTACCTGAAGGAAAAGTTTCTTTTCAAACCAATATAAATACAGGGTACTTGTAAAAGAATATACTCACAGTGTAAGGCTGTCATTTTTCTGCAAATCAAGTTATTGTCAAATAGTTTTTACTGCTTTTATCAGAAGGCAGAAACAAGGCAGAGCTTGCATTTTTTTTTTTTTAAGTTTTAGGAGGATTTCTAGCAGGACAAAGAGCTTCCATCTTTTTTAACTTGAAAGGCAGGCTTTTGAATATATACATTCACACATTTAAACAAGAAACACCATCGCTTGTAACAATTAATTGCCACATCCATTACAAAACATTAAGGCCACAAAGAATGTGTGAGGATGCTACCTTATTGCCCCAGCCCACCCCCAGGCACCCAGTGAAGAGCCTACAGCAGCACGGGTACAGGGAAATCCATCCCATGAGCTGCCCACCACCTCCTGAGAGGCGCAGAACCACTTCAGTTTTGCCCAACTGACATGATTTTTCTTAACTAAATTGCTATTTTACCTTCTTCTCCATGAATCTTTTCATCCAAGTAGACTAACCGGGCCTGACTGGAGATGTAATATTAATTTCAGTAGGACTGGGGGAACTACAGTAGGAGTATGACACTTCCTGGTGCATCCTGCTGGCCGGTAGATTGAAAGGAAACAGAAACAAGATCAGATGGAAACATGCTCACTTTTTTTCCACTGAAACACAGGAGCATTCAGCAGCACTCGACCTACTTCCTAGCCCATGTCTTTGCTGTCACTTCCTTTGACAGTTTGTCAGCACGCTCGTGAATCTGGAGATTAAGGAATGAATGTCTAGGAGGCAAAAGAGCCGGACTTTTTTATCCTGATGTTCAGTCAAAACTTTTACAATGTAACCAGCAAGGCACACCGTGACCAGCCAGCAACAAGTACCTCCAATTACTGGCATCCAGAAGGAATTGCTAATCAACTGTGTAATTTCGATTACAAGTATGCACTTAAAGGTGACTGATTTCTCATGAAACACCCTCATTCTTCCTTTTTTAGCTCAGGGCATGGATTAGCATCTACAAACAGCTTTGGGTTTTCTGCTTTCCTGTATTTCAGAGTTCCTGTCTGAAAAGACATTTTCTATCAAAAATGCTTGTAATTAGCTCCTTACAAACGAGTAAGTGTTTTAAATATCACCAGCTCCAAGCACATGATCCTCTATTTTGTACCTACAAACACAGTCACTAGCTATAAATGCTGACGTGAAAGGATCCTGTTTGCCATGCCTGATTTCTTAATAGAAACCAACATTGCTACCAAAATACAAAATGGTTGTAGCAGAGGTGGTATATAAAGTTCTACTTTAACTGAAATACTAGCAGTTACTCAAAATGTAAATTTCCAAGATGAACACTAGCACGGTGAGCTGCTGTCTTGAGAAATACATTCCAGTGTCAGGTAAGAACGGAAACATTCATGAGGCACAGGTTACACGACTTTACTCAGCCTAACAGTAGGTGCTCCTACATGTTTAATTCATTTGAAATAGGAGATGTTGAAGCTTAAGGTACCCAGTAGCAACCTACATAAAACCAAAATGCGTTCCTAAAGCTTCCTGCCAGGCCATTCACACGACTTCAAAGAGTTAGGGCACTTATCTTGCACAGCACTAAGAGAGTCTAATTTTCCAACTACCAGTGCTCAATTTTCAACAAACCATGATTTTTCTTGGGGGGAAGGACAGTGGTGGAGAGGAAAGGGGGAAGAGTCCCGGGCAGACGTCTGAACTTCGGCTCTACATTACTCACTCCAAAATTGTCGGCCTAAAACATTACAAAGCCACACAGACCACACAACAACACATGCAAATGAAGATTTGGGCAGCCTGTTCATCTCCACTAACCTACAGGCGCCTTCTGGAACAAAAAAGCAACTGAAGATGTATCATCAACAGGTCATCCGGCTGCTTCTTTGTGGGAAAAAAAATTCGAAACGCTGCTGAACAGAAACCGGAAACGGCCTTTTTTTTCCCCGGGTCTCCCCCCGCCCCCCATACGCCTTCAAAATGAAAAAAAAAAATAAACCTATCGTCCTTCAGATGCAGAAGCGCCAGCTTCTAGCTAGCTGAAAGGCTTTTTAATTTTCCTTGCCAAGCAGTGTTTTTTCAAGGCAGAGGAATCCCAGGGAAAAAAAAAAAAACCAAACAAAAAGGGGTGGCCTTTAAGGCCAGAAACACCAGCGTTACAGCCAGACTGCTTTTTGCTCGCATGTATTCCAGAAGCTGCATTTTGCAGGGGTGAAGCAGCTGCAGTTTTTGAGGTGCAGTTAAAACAAAAAACAAAGAGGGGGGGGAAGAAAAATGCTTCCGGTAAAAAAACGTAACTGCTTTAAAATACACCCTTTATGAGACGAAAATTATTCGGCTGAAAACACAACTGCTCCTGCTCTCCCCTCCCTGCCTTTCGAATATCTTCTCTACAGCTGTTGCAGGCAGAAATGTCCCCCTCGTACTAAATCCTCCTGAAAACGCATTATTTAACTAGGTGAAAACAAGAGTGAAAGGAAAAACCGGACACAAGTTGCGCTGGACGCCGGGCTGCTCACAAAAGAGCCAGGGCTGAGGAGATGGGAGAGAAACCCTGCAATTCCCCCAAGAAGCTTAAAATTAAAGACACAACTTACCCACCACCCATCTGGATTTTTCCAGAGTAAAGCAACATCAAATTTAGAAGAGCTAGGGATAAAAAAAAAAAGAAAAAAAAAAAAAAAAAATCCAAGAAAGAGAAGCAAGCTTTCCCACCAAGATCTTTCAGGTTAACAGCAGCCAAACAAAATCTCCCTTTGTTTTGTTGTCACCCGCCTGCGTGCTGCTCCCATTCCGCGCTCCGGCACGGGAGGCTGCGATCAATGGACTTGGCGGGGGAGGCGGGGGGAGAACTCATTCTAACCCCCCAAAAATACATATACCGCCACCGCCGCCAAAAAAACCCCACCCCCCGAATTCAACAGAACCCTGGTGTTCAAGTATTGAGCGACTTTTTTTTTCCCAATTATTTTTTTTTTCTCTTAAAGTGATGTTTTTCCCGAGGGCAGACGGCTCGGCAGCCGCTCCATGACAAAGAGCTTCCCCAGCACATCCAGCCCCAGAGCGGGGCCAACTCCGGATGGGTGGGAAGGAAAAAAAGATTAAAACAGAAAGACTTAAAAAAAAAAAAGACAAAATAAAATAAGACAAAAAACTTCCCAAACCCCCGTGGGGAAAAAACAAATAAGAAGGGAGAATTATTTTAGAACCAACCACAGCGAGGGAGCTCTGCGAGGCGCAGTACAAAGCGCGCAGGGCGGCGGGGAGGGGAGGAAGGAGCCCGAGGAAGGAAGGAAGGAAGGAAGGGGGCAGGCCCCGGGCAAGCCCCTCACCCCTTCGATAGCGGCGTGGGGATGGGGCTCTGTCGCGATCCTCACCGCGGGGAAGAAGGAAACGGGCAGGAGAGGCACCCCACGCCGGCAGGCCGGGAGCGGGGGAAGGGGCAGCCTCAGCCTCCTCGCGGCCGCACGGAGGGCGATAGTTCCGACTGGGCGACAAGGGAAGAAGCCTCAGAGCGCTCACCTCCGGCCGGCAGGGCCGGTGCTGCGAGCCAGGGGCCGGGGGAGCAGCGGCGGCAGCTGCCGGGAAGCGGCCGTGGAGAAGAAGC
>VZRO01000988.1:1353875-1425628 GCA_013397915.1 Daphoenositta chrysoptera
GCCCCGCGTACAGCCCGTGTGCCCCAAAATGTGCGCACCTGAGTGTACCTGTGCGCCCTTCGACCTGTGTCTGCACCCACTGGGCTGCCCTTCGCGTGCTGCCCAGCGCTGAAAGCCCCCGGAGGCCCGGGCTGCCTCAAAAGGAGTGTGGCCTCTGTTCTGCTCTTGTGACCCCCCTGGAATACTGCGGATGGTTCTGGTGTCTCCAACATAAGAAGGACATGGAATTGTTGGAGCAAGTCCAGAGGAGGGCCATGAAGCCGATAAGAGGACTGGAGGACTTCCCGCACAAAGACAGGACTGTTCAGCCCAAAGAAAAGACTGTGAGGGGAACTCGTAGCAACCTTCCAGTATCTAAAGGGGAACTTCCAGATGAGCCAGAGAAGCTGTAGCGATAGGACAAAGAGTAATGGGTACAAACTGAAAGAGAGGCAATTTAGATTAGATATTAGGAATACTTTTTTTAGCCTGACAGTGGTGAGATACTGGAACAGGTTGCGTGGGGAGGTTGTGGATGCCCCAACCCTGGCAGTGCTCAAAGCCAGGCTGGAGAAGGCCTTGAGCCACCTGGTCTAATGGAAGGTGTCCCTGCCCAGGGCAGGGTGTTGGAACCAGAGGATCTTTAAGGTCCTTTCCAACACCTTAACATTTTATAATTCTACAATTCCATGTGTGCATGTGTGTGTGTATGTATACTCACATACAGGTGTATAGAAAAATGTATGTATGTGTATATGCCCATATATGTACATATATATAGATATACATTTTTTTTTTTTTTTTCAACTGAAAGACCCTTCTAGCCACATAAAGAAAGACTATATTAATTGATTTTGTTCCGTATTTTCCATAGCTTCGGAGAGATCACAGCTTTGATGGGGTCTTCAAATATTTTTTTCTTATACATGGTGAGAAACAGATTTTTAAGGGAAATGGGAGTTTTTGCCACCACATCATTCAGAAAACAACGTGGTCCTGCCCCAGCACAACACACAAAGTCAATGGAGATGCTTTCGTAGTCATCGCATCATGACCTGCTGAAGAATTATCCAGGTTCAGAAATATTAGTGGTGCCAGGCTGTGTAAACTCTACCCGTCATTAACCTGAGTTTCACAAGCCCTGGGGTTTTTAAAGGGAGATTAAGAGATATAACTCACAGCTCCCAGATTATAAGAACAAAAGGGGTCTGGTTGATCACCCCTCATGATCTCTGGCATAACTCTGCGCATCCCAAAACCACCTTTTTCCTCAAATGCAGTATTCTTTTAAAACACCCGAGATAAATATAGTCCTGATGGTAAATTTGTCACACCCTGGCTTTTGGTGCCTGCTGCAAACAAAACCTGGTGTTCAAACTGAGCTCTCCTCGGAGCATTTATTGGATTTGCTGTAATTCTGCTCTCCATGCTCGGCAGCTCGTTATTCCCTGCCATATTTCCAAGCCAGGTGCTTCCATCTCTCTGTTCGGGACATGTTTTAGTCTCCTTTATCCTGAGCTCCTGATGCAGCATCCCCACTACGGTGCAAGCCAGACCCTCACCCCTGAGCAGAAGTGCATCCCGCATCTCCCCATAGCTGCTGGGCATTCCCATGGGACTCGGGCACGAGGGAGTGAGGAACCCATGTGCAGGCACGTGGCAGGTGGGTGGCAGGTGACACCAGGGCAGAGGCACGGCTGGAGAAGCTCCTGGCTCCAACCCCAACGTGGAAAACCTGCCGAGTCCTGCTTGCGAGGAAGCCGTGTCTCAACCCAGCCACCAGGAGCTTCCCTTGCAGACGTGGTGGGCAAAAGCTGAAGGAAATGGGATGGGGAAGAAGGTGAGGGACAGGTGGAAAACTGCTGCAGTCACGGACAGGCGTCGTGCTGCTGCCTGACCCCTGCGTGCTGCCCGACGCGCTCAGAGCTTTGCGTGTGATGAATCACTTGCCTCACATGTGATGTAACACGACAGTGGTAATAGATCTCATTATTATCCAATTTACTAGGGGAAACTGAGGTGTGGAGAGGTGAATATTATGCCTGGGGCGTGCTGAGACCAGATTACGGAAGGCCTCACGCTGCCATCCCATGCTCACTTTACTAAGCCATGAAGGAATTAGGTGCAGCTGGCAGGAGCAGACACAGAGCATGGTGGAGAAAGCCTGGGGGGAGAGGATGAGCTTGGCATTCACAGTACAGAGCCTTGCCCCGAGCCTTTGTGTCCTGCCACAACAAATAGTCCCTCTTGCTGTGTTGAGTGGGGTCCCCTTCAGCTCCCAAGAGCTGCTCCAAGTTGCTGTCACACGCTGTGCTCTTCTGCAGCATCTGATGGGATCATCACTTTGGCCCTTGGGAGGCTCTTTCCTGATTTTGCCTGGCCATACGGTGAGAGATTTCCAGTATCCCAGCATCCCTGCTGCAGCCTTGTCCCAGTTGCCCCAAGGATGAGCCCCGGGTGCCAGCGATGCCAGTGCCAAGCCTGGCCCTGTCCTGGGAGAGCACCTGCAGCTGGACCAGGTCTTGTGTCCCCTTGCTGATCATCTTTTATTTAACTCTAGATTAGCACCTTCATGGTGGACTTCTGTTTCATGAATTGGCCCAATCCCTTCTTACATCCATGCAAGCATTTATCCTTTGCACAACCCCGTGGTTCAGCACTGCTCCCGGTTCCCTTTTCATCTCGATCCTGCCTCAGGGTTCATTTCTTTCTCAAAGACGTTTCAGAGGAAGCTTAAGAGACAAATCAGCATTACAAAGCATTCCTCTTGTAGCAGAAACAATTTTCAGAAAGCTTTTCTCTCTCTCCTTTAAAAAACAAAAGGAAACAGCTGAGTTTGGTGGCTGTTTTTGGTATTTCCTTATATTTAACACATGTCCCTTGCTATGGAAACAGGGCAATCACCACTGAAGGCTTACAGTCCTCTGCGACATGCCCAGAGGTCTGGAGAAGCTGGTGCTAAAAACTGGGCTTCAGAACTCAGCTCCTTGCTGGCAGGAAGCCTGGGGGCTGCTTTTCCCTCTGATCCTGCCATGTACCCCTGTACCATAAGCTTGTACCACTACATGGAGAGACAGCAGGGAGCTGAAACATAAAACACTCAATGTTTTGGGGGAGTCAAGCTGGCCTGAGGTGACCCAGAACCACGGATAATTCATTGGAGAAGGGAGGGTAGGTAGGTAGAGTATCACCTTTGCTGATCCATCTCATTTCACACCAGTTTTTCCCTCCCAGAACTGAAACTCGGAGCTGCGACTCAGCGAATTGGAGCTCTGAAATCATCTTTGGTATTTAAACAACTATTTTCTGTTTTCTGACAGCCACACACTGTTCCAGTGTTCGTGTCTAACAGGCTCTCTGAGTCAGATGCAAAATAAAGTGCCACATGGTCCCCTCTAATGTTCCCATCAGAGCACGTATCGTCCTGTGATCTCACTGCAGCAACGAGGAAACAGAAAAGGCTCTTGGCCAGGTTTCTGTGCTGCTCTTGACTGTACATGGCCCCAACAGCAACAGTTCATTCACACCTCTGCCCCTGTCTATATTATTAAATAAATAATAGAGTGGCGTGGCAGGGCTCAGGGCCATGCTGCTAAACACCGAGTCCCCTAAAGCACCACGGCCAGTCCAAAACTCTTCAGTGCATCTCCTGGCCATGCCCAGACAATTTTCCAGACCTGGGCTGCCAAGCCCAGCCTGCCAGGATACTTCATCAAGTCCTCCCCAAAACCTTGGAGAGGCCCCTCATTCCTGGGGGGAGAACCTGTGTCTCCAAGGGGTGTCCTCACACCTCTCTAAACCATCTGCCTCCCTGGCTTACAAAACTGAAATTCTCATCACCTTTCTCGTCCAGCCCGTAGGATTCCAAGGGATTCAAACCTACAGCCAAGCAAATTTTGTTGGGGACTGAAGCTGCTGGGACTGAGCATGATGACAGGGTGCTGGGCAGCTGCTGGTGCCACGACATGCTGCAATTCCTGCCTGCGTGGGTAATCAGCGTGGCTCAGTGCCACGAGCTGTGATTAAGTCATTAGTCAGTCGCGTGAAAATATTTGAGATTACAAGTCAATGCTGGATTCCTTCTTGGGAGGGTTGAGGAAATTAATATTTAGCTCTGGCTGACACGAGGTCAGAGCTTGTCAAACACAAGACATGACGCTGTAACCCCGAGTGCAGACGTCGCCTGATCATCAGGTGTTGGGCTTTTCCCAAGGAGCGTGCTAATTCCTTCGACTCGTTACAAACTCGGCCTTGGGTTCCTCAGGGACTAAGCCTCAAATCGTGGTAGATAGAAAAATTGAAGCACCCCGAGCCTGGCAGGTGGTTCTTTCTTTTCCATGCCTGGTGGTGTGCACTTGCACCTGCACTGCACTCAGGCAGAGCAAAGGGGTGGCTGTGCAATCATCCGCAATCAATCAGGCCGATCGTGTACACCGATTAAATTACGTTCTTCCACCAGTTCTTAGAAATGTAATTTGCTTTAAGTTAATAAGCAAACATCTCCCCTCTCAATGTGTATTTGCAGAGCTGTAAAATCAAGGGGCACTTCATAACAGCAGTGAGGAGGGAGGGAGGGAGGGAGGGATGGAGCTGTGGTGCCAGCACAGTATTTAGTCAGGATGCTGCTGGAGATGTCACAGGAGACAGCCACCTGGATGGACATGAGTCAATCTCCCTGACATCGATTAATTTATTAATGATGTGGGACAAAATCTGAAGTTCTTTCAGATGACCTCCCTTCAAATACAACTGCAGAAGAGGAGGTTTATGCAGAACATAAAGCCTCCTGCTGTCACTTCGTTGAGGATGGGATTGCACCCCTTGGGCTCTGGGATGTTTTTCACTGCTTGTCCTTGAATGTGGATCTAGAGGGAAAGTTTGTTTAGCATTTCCAGTGGTTTCTCCACCAACTCTGCCCTCCTTGGTGCAGTAAGCAAGACCTCCACCAGCACCTCCCGGGTGAATCTCTTGGGTTGCTCAGGCAGGAGAAGATGCTTGGCTGCTGCTCAGCATCACAGCTGTCCTCCCATGGACCATGCAAACACACATCCCAGCTTCCCCAGACATCCACTCCCAAAATTAAAGTCTTTCCTCCCGCTCTTCTCTTTCTTTTGTTCTTCCCTACAACACGATCTCTGAAGCTGTCGTGTGGAAGGACATCAGCCTTTTCCCAGGGAGGGGGACATGGCAGCATCTCCCCCTCACGCAACCCACAGCACAACCCGAAAAATGGAGGAGGCAGGTGTTACTTTTGAGCAAGGCATATTTAAATGCCTTTAATGAGGCGAAATGAAAACACCACACGTTGCTCGCTACAGCTGCTGTACCAGTCTGGAGGGTGAAGGAGTGAGAAAATCAGTACACAGACATTAGCATGTGAGTGCTCCCAGCACCCACAGGATGGATCCAGTTTCCAGGTGACCTCTCCAGCCCCTTTTACACATCAGGAAACTGAGGCAGAGAAAAATGAAGGGGCTTGGCCCAGAACATCATCAGCATTAGGGCCAGCACTGGGGTGTGAGGGAGGGACACGCTGAGGTGGTACCTTACCCATATTTTAAAAGGACTGGCAAGCAGTGGGGACACCCACAGCACCCATATCCATCTGCATGTTTCAGCCTTCCATCTCATACCCTCCTTTGAGAGGAACAGCCACCCTCTCCTTATCAATTCAATGCTTAGACACCAGTCTATGCTATGTCCAAGTCCAAGATGTCTAACCATGCGTTGGTTGAAGAAACAAAGCAGATTTTGAGTCCTTGAAAGCACAAAAAACCACAGATGTATATATTTTTTTGCCTGCATTCAGTATAGCAGCCAAGGCTTTTTTTTTTTTTTTTTGTCTGTTTTTTTTCTTTTTTTGTTGTTGTTTTTCGGCTTGGTGGGGTTTTTGGGGTATTTTTTTTTGTCTCTTTTTTTTCTCCCCCTCTGCATGTCATGGAAAAAATCCTCTGCTTTCTGCCTGAGAACTCATCTGCCAGAAGGCCTGCTTGTTGTAGCTATGATTTAAGCCACATGAGCTGGCTGCGTGGTAACAGAGTAATACTCTTTCTTTGGCTTTCTCACTCCAACAATATGATTAACACAGTGTTTTCTGGATGGTTTAAGTCTGTCAATCCAAGAAAGAAGTTAAAGGGAAGGAGGCTACCATGGACTCTGTCGAAACAAGGTTTGTTTAATCATTGCTCCAGGGAGATTTGCAGCCAGGACCTGATTAAAAGTCCCCCTGAGGCCAGGCTGGCATAGCCACCTTCAACCCTTCATTTTGAGGGTTGTGAGATGCCTACAGCAAGTCCCACTGTGGCCTGGCTGTGGCTGGACTCACCAGGTCTTTTCTGGGCAGCTCCAGCAGCACCCAAAGGGAGGCTCGGACACCACTGGTGACACGGGTGACATCTCTGGGAGAGGAACTGAAAGGCTCAGACCACCTGCAGAGGTTTTTGGCAATCAGCTTCCAGGGTTGTATGCTAAGTATTTCGAATCTCTCATTTTCTCCATTCAACTGAGGGGTCCTGTGGGACATGGCTACCAGCAGCTCTTCATATTTCTTCTCTAGACCTGCCAGTGCCCGTTGTGTTTGCCCCTTCTCTGGGGTCTGCACCTGGATCCTATTACTGGTTTGGGGCTTCTCTTTGCTTCTAAGGGCACTGCTGGATTTTGGAGTCAGTATTTGCCCTTTCATAGCCTTGTTTCATTCCTGGACTGATATGACTGATACCAAATCCCCTTGCTTTCACCCAAAGGATCAAAACGTTTCCTGGCCATGCTCTTTAATTTTCATTTACACTCACAGGACTTCATTTGGCATGATCTTGTCTTTCAGCTGGGAAAACTTCCATCCTTCAGCCCCTTGGTTTTCCTTGGACTGTCCTGAAGGAAATCACTGGGGTATTGTGGAGGAAAAAGCCCTGTTCTGAAGGTGTCTGCAGGCTCGGGGTATGGCAGCCTGCTGCAACCCAGAATGAATCAGAGCTGTGAAAGCACAGGCTCGCTAACAGGAGCCAGCATCCCACCTTCCCAGCAAGTGCTCAGCTCTGCCTGCCCACCAGCCACGACTCTGGGGGCTCCACTGGGTCCAGCATCATCCTGAGGAAGATGAAACACCATTCAGCCCACTGCTGGTGGTCTTTGCCAGAATCCCACCACCACCAAATGGCCTCTGATGTCTTGGTGATGAACAGCCCCTAATACATATTGGCTGTGTCTGTGACAATGAAATATCCTGTTCCAGAGCCTCAGCACCACTTTGGAGCAGGCTGGTGAACTCAAGCACTGACCTGGCATGGGTAGGAAGTGGGGTGAGCTGGAGACCACCCAGAGGCAGCAGTTTGGATGGGGTCACCTCATCTGGAGCTGCAGCAGGCTTTGATAGCAGTAGGACATTGCCAGCTGGACTCAGGACCAGGAAGCTACCCATGACACACTTGATTTATTAATATACGTGCTGTCTTTGGGGCTTGATGATGGCCCAAAAGCCACTGGTGTAATCCAAGCTCATCCTCTTCCTCAGTGCTGGAAACACTGATGCTCCTTGGGGGGAGTGACCTTGGCCCACCAAGCCAAGGTTCACAGCCATGGGAAACAAGGCTTTCCCAGCAGGAAAACTAGGAAGTGGAGGGGCAAACGTGTTGTTTTCTAAAACCTCATCCCCCCGTTGTGCAAAAGGAGAAATGAAACATTCGTGGAACGCCTCGTGAGTCACTCAGACACTAAGGTGTGGTATCACAGAGCTTGGCAGATCCACCCTTGCTTTGCTGCCTCCGTGGCTGCAGCCAGGCAGTTTCTTGGGGCTGGGTGTTCCCACTGTTCCTGGGTACAGCTGATCAGCCAGGAAGATGTCCTTGCTCCTGGGCCACCCAGCATCCACAGCCCGGCAAATCCCGCTGGGAGCGAGCTGGGCTCTGATGCAGCCCAGCTGTGCCAGGACCAGCTGCTGCCCAGCCCTGGCCTTGGCAGAGCCCGTCCCTTGAGTTGTTCTGGGATGGGACACACAGATGGAACCGATGGTGTTGTCTTGTGCTGCCTGACAAACCGAAGGGAATAATCAAAACTGCAGAAGCAACATGAGCGAAGCATCAGAGAGGCCAAAAGGAGGATTTTTTTGGATGCAGACTCATAGCAAAGCTGGGCTTTGACCCCTGTGAGGCCAGGAAATGTAGGTGTGGTGTCCACACCTGAGTTTGGTGGCAGCAATTTTCCCTACGTAGCAACAGTTGTTATGTAGCAATAATACTTGGCAAATTTCAGGGCACTTGAGAAATTTAAATTAATCTGCCCATCAGCCTTGTCAGGTAGGCAGCTAAATATTTTCATCTGTGCTTTACAGCTTGGGCAGTGGGACCACAAGAAAGAAAAAAGCAGCAGTTTGTCCGTGGTCACAGCACGAGCAGCTGCCAACATGGGGGGTAGCACTCAACAACTGCCTCAGAACAGGAAAACTGATGCAAAGGAAAACCGAGGGAAAACCAGACAGTGCACCAGGGGAGTCAAAGGAAGCACCCAGTTCTCAATCCAGTGAAGCGAACCTCAGAGGGACTTCTCTGCTGCTGGAACTGGCATTTCACAGCTCAGTTTAATTACACTAATCACTTTGATGATGACTCCTGACATTCACCTTCATTAGCCACTGGCGGCCACGCTCAGCTGCTGCGACTTCAGAGCTATCAATGTCTGCTTTAAATAACCCATGAGTAAAATCGGCTGGGAGACAGTGTGTCTGGGCTCTCCTCTGGCATAGCCTGCATGGAGGTGGCTGGGAATGCAACACTGAAGCCAAAACTGCAGTTTAACCCTGGCTGAGCACAGGCATGATCTTTCTCTGGATGTCTTGGGGTGGGGAGAGCTTTCCTCTTTGGCACTGGGAGCAATGGCAGAGTGGACGTGGAGAGTGGGGTTGACGTGCAAGGAAGGACCAGGTGAAGTCAAAAAGTCCAGTCCATGGCACCATCTTCCCAGTTGCCTTGGGAACGGTGTCATTGCTACACCTTCTGTTGCATAAACAAGTAGCTGGTGCCATAACCAGGCTTCAGCCCAAGGGCATTTTTGCCCCAGTGCCCACTGTCCCCAAACAAACAGCAATTCAGGTCACACTGAGGGTAGTCATGTCCTAAAGGCAGGGGATAGGACAGCTGGAAGGGCAAAGCAAAAGGCAAAAGGACGTGTGGTGCCACAGCCACCCTTCAAAGCACAGAGAGCAGCTGGACCCAGTCCCACAGCTCTCAGGCCCTTGTTGTGGCCATGCTGCCCTTGCTGGCAGTGTGCTTTGCTTGCCTGAAACGAGGGTGCAACGTAGGAAAATGACAAAATCCCAGACAGATCGCAAAGGCAATCAGGTGTCGTGATGCAGCTGCTTCGGTTTTCCTTCCTTATGGTTTGTTGTGCTGTTTCCAGCTTGTGATTCTCATTTTACTGGGAATGCTGCTCAGGGAACATGGACAAAACTTTCAGTGATGCCATTTGTCGATATAGAGGAATCTGAGCTCTGTAGAATAAAAACAGAGAGAGAGGTGAGATGCTATTGCTTTGTAGTTAAAGATGCTGCAGCAATGCTAAATGCCATTTGTCACTCTTATGTGAGAGATCCCAATTATCATCCCCAAAAAGCTGAACAGGGTGATGATTTCAACCTGCTAGCAAGTAATTTCCCCAATACCGACTACAGTCCCAAAGCCTTTCACTGCAACGTTTCTTTATGAAGGTATTATATTGCAAACTAATGGCCACAATAAATCCACTTGTGCAGATTTTATTGGCAGGGACCAGTCACTCATTAACTGCTGCGGCATGCAACGTGTTCAGAACATAGGAGGGCACCTGTTTATAACGAGGAAAAAATAAAAACCATAAAACTTTTATGTTGTAAAAGCAGCATCATTTTAGCATGAGCAGAGCTGTTCAAGATAGGAGACATGAGTAATGTTCTCTGTGCCTGATCCCTCCTGAAATGATTGCTGGGATGCTGGATTTATGAACAGTGCATTGGGTATGGCACCGCTGCCGTGGGGTAGTTGGACACTTAAATGCCATTATATCTTTGGTGCTTTGTCATGAGATGACTGATGCTTTATAAAAAAAAAAAGAAAATAAAAGAAGGAAGATGGGAGACAGTTTCACTTCGAGGGATTTTAAGTGTTCCTTCATTCAGCATTTATAACTGGCATTTTCCTGAGTGTGAAAGTGCATGGGATAAAAGGGTAATATTAAGACTCTATTCTTTGGGAAGGAGATTGCCCATGGCATGTCCTGAGTGCTTCTCTCTGCCCTGAAAATGCTTTGCATCAAGCTAGATTTCTCGGTGCTGGCTGTGGCGTGCTGTATATTTTGGCTGGTTTCTCTGCTGCACATCTTGGCGTTTGCTGTGACACGCATCCACACGGTCTCTTAGGAACACAATGGACTTTTGCACTCTCACTGTGAAGGATGTTGTCACTCCAAACCCTCCCCATGCAGCCACAGGAGTGTTTCGGAACGCTCCTCTTGAGGAGCACACACCCTCCTTTCCAGAAAGGCCCTTTTCCCACTGCCAAACCACACGAGCAAGGCTCCCTCTGCTTCAAAGGCAGCCTTGGGTTGCCAGAGGAGATGCTGCCAGTGCCAAGGCTGGTGGGCAAAAGCCACCCTAGGAATGGACACGGATGCCTGGACCAGGCTGGCCAAAGAAGGAGGCACTTCTGCCCCAGCAGGATCCTGCTTTGCAGAGCATCCAGCTTCCCGAGCTGCTTTTAATGCAGTTTCAAAGGCAGGAGCAAACTTCCCCAAGTCCTAAATCCACAGAAGCCCACACCCACTGCCCTTCCCAGCCTGCTGCAGGGATGGGCAGGATGGCACCCACCCTGCAGCCTGCCCCACCGCAGGAAGGGAGGGGGCACTCGGAGTTTGCTGTGTCCCTGAACCTCTCCGTGCTGCCAGGGGAAACCAGCCAAGCAGGCACTGCTTGCAACCAGGCAACCATGAGGACACAGCAGAGGGGAGAGGAGGAGGCATCTCTTCAAGCCCTGGGTCTGGTTGTGGCATCCTCCCTGCTTGGCACTGGCTGGGAAGGAGCAGGGACAGGATTGCCAGCACTGGGCACACCCCTCCCCACCTTAACTCAGCACCTTCCTTCCAGTCCCTACAGAAAGGGGAGAGGAAATAAGGGAAAAAATTGAAAAAAAAAAACCGATAGAGGCTCACAAACTCCTAGTTTCTGTATGTCTTCCCGAATATGTATACAGATTTTGATCCAGCAGACACACTATTTTTAGTTTCCTTTGGGGTATGTTTGGGAGCAAGCCCTTAACTGTTGCTGTGCTGCTATAGAAACCGTATCCATGTACACTGACATGTTTACAATTGTTTTAAACGCCATAAACTTTCAAGGGCAAAATCAAGCAGCTTATTTCCATTAAAGTAATTGCCCTGGTGTGGGTTTCTTCTACTTTTACATTTATTAATTTAGGACCCTTCTCAGCTTCACCCAGCCTCACGGAGCTTTTGTTTAGAGAAAGGTTTGCCAGCTCTTGCTGCCATGGTGCTTGGCAAACCCGGAGCGGAGCAGTTGCAAATCTGGATTGAGGAAGAGAAAATTTTTTGCTAGCTCTGCTCGACCTCAGCCATAGGAGGGGTGTTTGGCAGATACCAGGGTGTCCATGCAAAGCAGAGTCTCCTGCCCACTGCCTGCCCGTGCTCCATCCTGGTGCTGAGGAGTTCCTGTGAGAGGTTGTTCAGCCCTTGTGGCCAGCTCACATCTATCTGGGACAGAGCAGCTGCCTAACTTTAAAAAAAAAACCCAAAAACTACCCCCTCACCAAAACAAAACAAAAAGACAGCAAAGCATTTTAGTTTAGGCTTGGGGAAGATAAAACCCTTTTTTTTTAAAATTTATTTTTAAATTAATTTTTAAATATTTCCTGAGATTAGTCTTTCCCCTCCCTTTTTTCTTTGAAGTCACGATCTTTCTCCTACGACAAAGATTAGAAAAGGGCAGAGAAAAAGGGTGGGATTTTTTTCCAGCATCCCAGGTGGGCAGCAGATGTATGAGAGAACCATTCTTTCCCAAATGTGAGATGGATGCATCATTTGAGCTGGATGAGGAGCACAGAGTCCATCCCATCCTCCCAGCATTAACCTCCATCTGCAAGGTGGGCTCAAGCCCACCTTCCCTTGAAGTATTGGTCCCAAAACAACCATGCCAGGGCAAGGCAGCTCCATCCATGGCCATGCAGGGAACACCTCGGGGTGGCTGTCACCCATCAGAGCACCCAAACACCCCCCCCTGCCTCCTGCTCCCTGTGGAACCCCATCACTTTGCTGTGTTGGGCACTCTGGCAGAGACACTCACAGAGTCAACCACACCAAACTGGTTTTCCCTGTCCAGGAGCATCCAGGAGCAAAGTCCAAAGAAGGATTTGGCCTCCAGGGTCCCTGTCTGCAATGAGCACTGCCTGGTTCTGGAGGTGTGAGCTTTGGAATTGGTGCTGTCAAGCTCTGTGTGTGCTTTGCTAAGGTTAAGCTGGGTTTCCCTGAGTTACCTGACATCAGTGGGAACCAGGTCTATGTGGAAGTAAAGGAAATAAATGGGGATTTCTGCTGAGTTTGTCCCTAAACTGATTTAATGCCTCCAGCCTCGGCACCACCTACTTTGCCTCTTTCTTGTGCAAATATGCCTGTGCTTACCTGATTATTACTTGTCATTCAATCCTACAACAGTCAATTATTTGTGTTTGCTGGGTCATGCAATGCAGAACAAAAAGACAACCAAATAAGTAGCATCTGCAGTAACACCCAAACAGCTGAATAGAGGCAATGGTTGGCTGTGGGTGGCCATTTGTCTGAGCCAGCAGTTTCACCCTCTGTGTGCCTGCAGACAACGAGAAAGTGGCCATCTGACCCAACCCCTACCTTGGTGAGGGATCCTGTGCTGTGCTGTGCAGAAAGCCCCTTGTGAAACACCTGACCCCCACGAGATGCTTGTGGGGCAGAGGCAGTCACAGTCATGATGCTCTGGCCCCTGTGAGGTGGAAACCACAGTATCTAAAACTCAGACCTTAGCCCAGTGGCCAGTTTCTGAGTGGCTGGGTGATTGCAGAGCATTTAAAAGTCGGTAGTCAAAAAACCCCAGAGCTTGTTGTCTAATTTGCCTGCAGCTGGGGTTTCCACTTCCCCAAAAGTCCAGGTTGAGGAGGCTGGCAAAACCTTTAAGACCACAGAATGGGCCACCAAACTCATCTTGGGAGCTGCTTAGAGGGGTAAAAAAAGGAGGTAGAAGGGGATGCTCCCAAAGTTCCTGCCCCCAGCTGCAGTGCTGTAGGAGTGCCTTTACACAGCAGGTCAGGCAATGATCTCAGCATCACCATCAGGACAAAACCTGCCCCTGTCTCCCTCTTTCCAGCTCCCTTCCATGGCCCAGAGCCAGGTCCTACATGACCCTGCTGCTGTGTGATCAGGACTCAGTAGCATTGCAGGCATGATGATGCCATGATGATTTTTTGCCTTTTTTATATACCCCTTTTATACCCCTTTATATAGCTTTTACGTATTCTTAGTGCTTTTAGCCCACATACTTGTAATTCCCCCAGTCTGATAACCCAATAGGAGACCCAATGCTCTGTTAAACCAGGAAACCAAACATCCTGGCAGCCTCACTTCTAAAGGTCAGAAAGCCCCAGACACCAAGGTCCTCTCTAGCACATGTTCTGTAAACTGAGATAGGCCCATCCCAGGGGGAAAATCCTCGGAATGGAGGATTCATTCAAGCCTCTCATTGGGGAATATTTGATAGATGTGCTAATTTGCAAGGCCCTTAAGTTGTATACCTGATTTATCGTGTGTGTGCACTCTGGTGTGAATTTTCAGCACACTCCACCTAGAAGTAGTGCACCTAAGGATCCTTAAATAAATACCAAGGTAAAAACCCCTTTCCTTTTAACCATGCTTGGCCCTTAATTTTAAGACCAGGAAAAGGCAACACTGACTGTATTTCTGTTACTACCAGTTAACACAACCTTCTCACCAGCCTTTCCTGAGCTGTTTGGGTGCTCAGGCATGAACTGGTTGGGTGACAATGCATAAATGAACTTGGCCCTGCTCCACGGATTAATTGGGTGCCCATGCGTGAGCAAGGCAGGCACTGACAAGTGACTCACTGGGGTGCTCATGCAGGGACAGAAGGGGTTCTCATGTGTGAACTGGTCAGGCACCGTGGGGGCATGGATGAGCTGGGCAGGCACTGACTGGGCACTCAGGCATGAATTAAAAGGGTGCTCATGCAGGCACTCATCAGCTGCTCATGCATGAACCTGTTGGGTTCTCCTGTGTGAGATAGAACCCACGGGTGAGCACAGTAATCCCTGCAGTTCATGCTCAGCTCACTCCTCTCCTTGAAGGTCATCCTTAAAAGCTGTTTGAACACAAATTCATCATCAGCTTTCCTTTCAACATCATCCCAGTCCTAATACATAACGATTTCAAGCTCCCCTCTTGCTTCCTGCACACCAAGCACAGGGGTTAATATTGAAACAACGTGTGCATATGCACTAAAATTCCACTCCTTGCCCCTGGGGACCAGAGCCTGGGAGTTATCAGCATTACAGCCCCAATTTTTGTCTGTTATGAGCTCCACCCCTTAAACCACGGACTAGAATATCAGGGTCAACATTATCAAAGTTCAAGTATATGTACTTGTCATGATTTCACCCATTGTCCTCGAGGACCAGGATGAAGGAATTAATGTTGTAAAAGCCTGGATGCAATACTTATTGCAAACACTCATACCTGTGAAACACTTAGCCAGGAAGGCCACAGCAGTCTGAACAAATAACCATTGCAAACCCCAGTCCTTGCACCTATTATGAACGTCAGGCCTCGTACCTGCAAGAAAAAACACGAGGGCAATTGAAATGCAACCCTTTTTCCATCTGTGTCCCCAGAGCTCTGTTCTCCCAAGTCACCACCTTCATTTTTCCTGCTCCAGCTCTCCAGCTCAGTGCTAGGAGGTGGTGGTTGCCCATCAAGGTCCTCCCTTCAGCACAGAACATTTGTTAATGACTCTATGCTCACGTGTAAGTTGTTCGGCTGCTCATGTGTGAGTGAATTGAGCACTCAGGTGCAAATTGCTTTGGATGTGAAAGCACAGGCTCCCTGGATGCTCATGCATAAGTGAATAGGATGCTCTTGCAAGGGGGCACACAGCTGAGCAGGGGCTGCAGGGCACAGCCACCACATCAGCAGAGGGTGAGCTCTGATTTTGGGCTCTTTGGCTTCTCCTTCCCCCTCCCCACAGTGCTGCATCTGCAAGCCCAGCCCCAGCATCCCACAGCCTGGCCTTTAGGTCATGCTCCTGGGATTTCATCAGCCTCTTTTGAATCCCAAAGCTCCTGAAGCCCTCACAGGCTGGTGAGGGAGGGACAAGAAGGGATTGAGGTATCCTATTGTGGGTGATATTTTCCATGGGCACATGACAGAGGTGAAAAGCACTACATGTTTCCAGTCAAAGGCAGAGATTTGGCAATCCCAGGGCCAGCTGTGAATTCCTTTAGTCATGTTAGTTAGCACCGTGCTTGGCAGCTGTCATTGCAGATGCTTGCAGAGCCACGACATGGAAATCCAAGGGTGCTAAAGCAGCTCCAAGAAACTGGAAGGTGACAGGAGCTGGAACCATCCAAGTCACACCACTCACACACTGCTTCTTTCTGGAGCCTGTGCTCCAGCCTGGACCACAGCCAGCACACCTTCTAAGGGGTTTGGCATGTGACCCTCTGTCAGTGTGACGTGGGGACACTGATCTTTGGTGGCTGCCCCACTGTCAGCTCTCCAAGAGCAGAAGTGTTGGGGTTGAGACACCTGATGCTCACTGGGCTTCAAAGGTGAGGAACTGTCTTGCTTACCCAGAGATATCTCTGGTGCAGATCTGCCTGGCTGAGGGGGTCTGAGGGTCCTGGAGACTTGGTCTGTTAGCAAAAGGCTGCTGTCCTCACAGCAGGACAAGTGAGCCCAATTATGGCAGGTAGCTGCTGATGCCAAACGAAGTTGGGGCTGCAGAGTGGAACCTCTGTGGGGCTCGGTCTGCATCTCCCCATGAGCTGTGCAAGGTGCTCAACACACTGTTGTCAGTGAACAGTGCAGCACAGCACTGATACCCTTCATCCCACTGTGCTGAGTGTGAGCTAAGACCTTATTCAAGGGGCAGCATTCAGGTGGGCACATAACACAGCTTCCAAATTTGCACCTCAGGTGACAGCACCATCAGGAGACTCTCAACCCACCCCATCACTGATAGAAACACAGGGAGCCTCTGTCTGAAAACTGGAATAATTTCGAAGCCAGGATCACTGAGCACAGCAGGGATGTGAAATTATCACCATGGAGAAGCAGACTTCAGCTCGGAGCATCCCGAAATGACTTCTTCTATGGCTCTGAGAATGGTTTACAGAAGCCATAAATACACCACAAAAATACATAATGACACCTCATGGCAGGGTTACTCCGTGTGAATGCCCAGGGATGAGTTCCTCCACATGTGAATTGCTCAGCAGGCTGCCTGACTTCACCTTTACATGTACAGAACCTGCAGGCAGAGCATCCAGTGTGCTCCTGCCTGATGCCACCAGCACCTTGTCCCCAGACCCACGGATTTCTTTGGGCAGTTTCTGAAAAGCCCCATGACACCACTGAAGGAGGTCACTGAGCAGCCTCAGACAAGCCTTGAGGACCACCTGGAGCACCATGGCAGGACACAGCACATCCCTTGTCCCCAGCCACCATGCCCTGCACGGAGCAGCCTCTGGCTACCCAGGAATGGGCACTTGGGGAAAGCTGATCATGGGGGATGGGTGAGCCAAAACCAAGGGCTTTTCTGGCTGTATTTAAAGAAAACAGCTTTAATGGGGAGAGAAGGAATTATGGTAATAGAGGGAAGTCTGAGGGCAAGCAGAGATCTGCTTCCTATTGCAAAAGGCAGCAGGAGGGGGTTGCTTTGCCTGAAGACAGGATTAGCTGGCATTTCAAGAGGAGGTGGCTAAGGAAAGTATTTGGTAGGAAAAATCACATGCTTCAAGCATGCACTGAAGTTTCAAGAACCATTTTCATATGCTTCTGAAACATTTCCTGCTTGGCAAAGCCGCAGAGAATCCCAAGAGGAACCAGAAGAAGAATCTGGTGCTGCCTCGTGTGGCATCTCTTCAAACAGCTCGGGACGCTCCTTCCTACGAAGGAATTGGAGGCTGCCAGAACAGGTATTTCTTGCTGCACTTTCTTCTCTGAGTGAGGAGACATCTTCATACACATTAATACACACTGGAGACCAGGTATCTGGAGACCAACGATGTTGTGAAGCACAAGAAAGCCTGATAAGTGTAAAGAGCATGAAAGGACTTGCAAAGCAGTGGTGGTGGTTTCTTACTCAGAGGCCACCAAACGCTAGATAGGTGATAGGGCTGTGAATGCCAAAATAATTCACCAGCTCGGAGGAGGAAAACGTGAGTACTCTGAGGCAAACCTGTCCTCTGAGGGAGGGTTGAAGAGCTGTGTAATAATAGATGAGACTTAAAAGCTTGTTGGTGGCCCCAGGAAGATTGTCCCTGTGCAGGTTGGTGGGTCCTGAGAGGGCCTCATTGCTGGTCCAGAGCTGTATTTAAAGCTCAAGCTGTTGGGCTGATCTCAGCTTCAAGAGAAGGAGAGATGTTTCAAATGACTTTCACAAGAGAAGTTATCACAGACACTATCCATCATTTCACCATGGATGGGAGTGATTGATTTTCCTCCTTTCCTTTAGGGAGAGACAGGATCAAGATGAACTTTGTTCTTGCTCTTAGATCTTAACAGACCTTAAATCGATCTGTCCTGCCATGAGATGTCCGCATGTGCAACTCTCCCGTTCCTCCTGCCTTTGCTGAAGACTGAAATCATTCCAAAGGAGCATTTCCAGAGGAAAGGCTGCCATTCCTTATGGATTTAAGAAGGCTCTTGAGCCCGTGTTCCCCCTCACCACAACCGCTGAACCACTCAGCTGGGGATCTGCTCAGCAGGACAGGCTTCAAAACAGTTTCACAAGAGCTCTGGCAATAAAAGATGCATGTCAGGACAGCAGATAAAACACTTAAAAGGCGACTGGAGTTGAGTTGAGTTTGCAGCCGCTGGAGTTTATTGCATTGGAAGGCAGCCACCTGTGCCTGGGTGAAAACTCCATGGCTGTAGAAAATGTCCTTGGGTGCTCAGAGCCTCTTCTTCCTCCTCTCCCTCTGGTGCTGCAGGAAAAGAACTCACAATCCCCATTTTGGACTTCATTTAGCTTTTAGGATGCAATCCCTTCCCCCTCCATTTTTTTTGTTTCAGCCCAGGCAGTTGTGTGCCTGACAACTCGAAGCAAAGTTATTTCACTCTGTTTCCGAGTCATTTAACTCCTGAAAATCAAATTCTTCCTCATTTTCAATTAAGACTGAAGTAATTTTTAAAAGCAAAGAGGATTTCAAAAGCAAAGTTACTTAGAAATATTTTTTAATGTTTTAACTGTTTAAAAATGTTTTTATTTTGATAATTTGGGGTTTTTTTCTCCTCACACACAGCCCAGGAAAGATGCTTTTTTTTGCTCTGATGCAGGTGTGAGTCCCTTTCCCCCAGAGCATAGAGGGAAATAAGGGAAAATAAGGTGAAATAAGGTGAGAGAAATAAAGTGAGATTTTGACACATGCCATGCAGTTTTGGCTCTGAAAGCCTCTCCAGTGCAGGTTTCCTTGTGCTTTCTTTGTCCTGACAGACCAACCCAACCCAGCTAATACTGAAGGGAATTCAAACGGGCCATGTGCCCAGTGCCCCAGGAAATCTCCACGGTTGCCTGGCTGCTCCCACCAGACCATGGCAATCCCATAAAGGCTGGGTAATACAATAACACCATTCCCTCAGGCCCCAGCTCAGAAACACAGTCAGGCACTTGTAAAACCTTAGGCCCATACTTAAATCCCTGAGGTTTTATTCCCTTAAGCCACGTACGCTCTCTCCACGTGCTGAGCCAGAAAAATGTGCACAGAGCAGGAAAATGTTGCTCCAGCCTGCTGGTAGCTTTGATAGAGGATCAATACCTGAACTGAGCACCTCTCCCAGAGGACACTGGAATAGATCTCCTACGTGGAAGAGAGTTTTGGCTCAGCCCTTCCACTGACACGATCCATCAGATAAGATCAGACCACAAGCGACTGCCCGGACAGATGTTACATTATTTATTAGAGCAGGCTACTGGTGTGAGGCTGGAGGCCAAGAAGATAGGGGAGAAGACAGCAAAGAAGATAAAAACACAGTATTTCTTAACCTCCAGAATAAAGGGGTTGAGAAAGATGGAGAACAAAGCATCTGGACAATTTATGCCTACATCAGACATATGGTTTTTATGAGTGTTTTCCTACTCCTCCGTGAAGGAAGGATTATGTTATGTGGGATTATGCAGATTTCCCCACTCAGAGGTGCTGGGACCCCTCAAGAGACAAGCAGGTCCCCGGGCTCGGCTTGACCAGTGCCCAAATTTGCCAAGCACTGAGTCACAAGCACTGATGGGCAACTACAAGTTCTTTAGCTGAGTTTTCAGACCCATCAGCAGGATGGGAGGAGAAAGGCATCCAGAGGCAAACCCAAAGCCAGTGGTGAAGCTTTCTTCTGGATGCCTTGCTGATGCTGTGGTCACTGGAGCATCTTAAACCCCAGCTCAAACATGCACATATCACCCCATGAGGGCCCTGGAGGCAGCAGCTTGTCCTCCACCACAGCAAGGTGACACAAAAAGTGCCCCAAAACAGCTCCCAGGATCCACCAGCTGTGGCAGAGATGCTCTGCAGGGAAGGGGTGAGAGGTGCCTGCAACACCACGATGTTGTGAAGTGACATCATCCTTGGACTTAATAATAAGAATAAATAATATATTATTAATATTTATTGGCGGCTGCTGCCTCCTCCCAGCAGCTCTGAGTGTGCGGCTGGGTGCTGGAGAAACCTCCGCCACCGAGGTGGAGGAGAGGACAGAAGAATAGGAGGAGGGCTTGGTGTAAGGTTTCAAACAGCTTTGGAGTAGCTGGAAATAACCGGAGGGGGCTGTGTTCTGAGCAGCTCGGTACAACTCTTTTCTTGTATCGATGCAAACCAGATTGGGTTGGAGCAGGAAAAGCTGGAGAAGGTGATGTGGAGCTTTGCTCTGCTTTCTGCCACTAAGGTGGGCTCAGGCAGGGGAGAAGCCTTGAGGGCTGGTGAAGGAATTACCCACCAGGGGCTCATGAATGAACCACTGGGGGCAGGAAACGGGGGCAATGTTGCAGGCACAAGGAGCAGCAGGAAAGAGAGGTGACCAAGGGCCTCGCTTGTTCTATTGACCCAGGCAGCTCTCTGGACACCAGGAGCTTCAGCACAGCCAGACTTGGTCCAATGTGATTTTGTAGAGGTTTAAGCTGAAGTCTTGCTTCCCCCAGTGCTGCCAGCTCCTCCAGAGTGCTGCCTTTAGCAGTGATGTGTTCTCTGCCTCTTCCCTCCACCCTCAAACCTCCTCTGACAATGTGTCTGGTGACTTCTTCAGGTCACGTTTAATTTATCCCCATTCATTCCTTTTCATGCAACAAGTTTTTTACTCTCCTCCTTCCTCTTTGTGTTCCTCTTTTCCCCAGTAAAGCCCCATGTCCAAAGGCCCTGATGCCATGCTCTAGCCCTGCTGGGGGCTGTCTGAAGGATGGTGTTCACAACACCAGCCCAAACACAGGACCTTGTTCACTCCACCTGCAGCATCAACCACCCAGGTCCCTAAAACTTGTCACTGCTGCCCTTCCTCTTCCTTGTTCCCATTACATCCACATCACCTCCTCCTACCTATGGTTATGAGCTGTGCCTGAGGTCCCACAGATCCCACGTCCCCTTGGGCATGCACAGCTCACCTTCTTTGTGCCCAAAGGAATTATCCCTCCAGCTAGGACAGATCTCCTGAAGTCTCCTACCCTGCTGGGTAAAAAGCTGAATGCTCTCAGCATACAGGTACAGATGGCATTGCTACACACCCTGAACTCTTTTCACAAGGGTGTCACCCCCCAAAAATCACATGTAGAGATAGAAGGCATGTTTGAGAGTAGAAATGGCAGGAATCATGCACAGATGGCAGAGTAGGAAGCGAAGGGGAATAGGGATGGTGCAGCCTTGGACTGGTGGCATTCCAGCTGGGATCATCTGTTCCTCCATCCACCAAAGCAGAGCCTTCCCCCACATCCCTTTTGTTCAGCCAGGGCTGGTCACCACCAACCAACCGTGAAGGAATAGCACCCACCACACCCTTTAACCAAGGTGGGGTCCCTTTCATGTGCCAGAGGTTCTCTCCCTCCCTGGGTGCCTTCTCTCCGTGCCTGGAGTGGTGCCAGGGCAGGGGGAGCAGGTGCAGTCGTGTCCAGGCAGGATCAAAGTGCTACAGCAGAGTTATCTCTGTGCTTACTGAGGGCCAGACAAGCCCATTGCACGAAGGCAAATTTTGGCCTTTTAATTAGCCAAGCAGAGAAACACTGCTCTGCCTTTAAAGCAATCTATGTCTGTTTAAAGGGAGAAACAAAGGCTTTGAAATCCGAGACTCAGAAGGAGGGAGAGAAAACTGAGCTCAAGATCATTCCATTGCTCGGTGGCATCGATTTGAACCAAAAGGGTTTTTTTTTTAAAAAAAAATTCCATCCCTGTTGTCCCTCCTCTGAAAATCAGTCCTCGGGGGTGTCAGGGCTCCCTTTCATTGGAGAGTCCAGCTTGGCAAGGCATTGAGAACTGCAGACAGGGTAGGTAGGGCTGAAGCAACAATCCTCAAAGGAAAACTTCCTGGTTGCTGCTGGACCATTGCCTCCATCACCTCCCAAGCTCTCTGGCACCCAGATGTCTTGCACCAAAGCCATGACCAGCAAGCTTTTTTTTTTCATCAAGCATATAAGATAATAACTATATTAATATCTGCACCCAACAAGACACACATCTAAAACTGAAAGCTGCACTGCAGAGGGGCTCAGGGGATCAAAGGTTTTTCTGCATTCCTTGAAGTTGTGCTTGAAACAACAACAATTCTTTTCAAATCCTGCATTTTATTCAAAGCTCAGTGGGAGCTGATGTCTTGCCTGTTTATTTTCAGTTGCTAGTGGTTTGTCTGCAACCAAAATAAGTCTTTTCTTAATCCTTTCCTTGCAACATCACTCGAGGAATGAGAGCCATACGTGTCCCCATGCCAGACCCTCAGGGTGCCCCGGGCTCATCCTGCCTGGGACAGCCCCGAAGTCTTTCATGCATAGTCCCACACTGCATTTTGGAGATGTGCTTTGAGGTTTTACTGCTGCAATGTCTCAGTGTTGTTGCCAAGTGCTCACCACAGAGTTTCCTCTGTTTGCAAGGCTCTGCACTCGCTGTAACCTTGTACAGTTTGATTTTTAGCACCAAGTCCCATTTTAGGCAGAACCCATTAAAAGCATTGGGTGTTACCATATAAATCTCCATCTGCCACGTCACACGGTGAATGACATTTCCTGACAGCGTGTTTCATCATCACAGGACCTATTTTTAAAGGACTGATTTAAAGTTGTAATGAATATCAGGGATTAGCATGCTGCTGGAACCACTTCTGCCCCAAACCCCCCAAAGTTTTGGACTCTTTTATTCCACTTTTCTTAGGAGGGACTGTGACAGTTTTAAGATTTATTACTGGCATGTACCCTCTGGCATGGTCCTACTGTCACCATTGAGTTGGGACACTCCTTGCCTGATTTCAGCAAGACACTGCAGAGGGTAGAACCCTCCAAGATTTTCCTTAAGGCTCCATAGTTTTTTTCTCAGAGAATGGTGAGTGGTTGTAAAATTTAAAAATAATCCTACTGATGGCTCTGGCTGTGGGTTACCCCGTCTCATATCAGACATCAGAGAATCCACGAGAGAGCTGTTGAAAACCAGGCTTTTAGGTACACTGAGCAGGTCACTGCTGTAAAGCATCTCAAATTCAGATTCACACTTCTCTCTTTTCTTTCCAAGATCAATAATAAAAATGATGGAGTATAAATAGAGAGGGGCTAAAACACAACCTCACCCAAGCACGCCGTGTTCCTTCACTGTTTCACTCCAGGCCCTCCTCCTGTGTTCTTCTCCTTCTTGCTGTTGCTGTTCTTCTTCCTCTCCTTTTTCTTCATCTTCTTTTTCATGGTTATTCCTACTACTGGTTTCTGTTTCAGATGCAAACCAAACTCCAGCCACACTGGCACCACAGCACGGCCTCCAGGTGCCCCTGTGGAGCAGAGATGTGGTGCTGATGCAACAGGGTGGAAAAAAAAGGAAAAAGGGAGCTTGCAGGATGCCCCATGCAGCAAATCCCCTGAAAGAAGGATTTGGTGCATTCCAGCAAGACTCATTTTCCATGAAGATATGACAGAGGGAAGCAGTAAAGGAAAGTTTCCTCCTCATACAAGGGAGCAGGTTGAGCCGTGGAGCACTCACAGCTTTCATCCAGACAGCTAAAAATGAGGGGAAGCTCTCTGTGTGGGTCCCAGCCCTGTCTAGACTCCATTGATGGTCACAAAAGCAGGATAACAGGCAAAAGGGGTGAAGGGGCAGGCTCCCCTCCCTGAAGCACCCCAGTAATTGAGCAGAGACTTTGCTGAGCCGTGGAATTTTGGCACCTCGAGGCTTCACCAGCGCCTTGCACCGACCTGCCCGTGTGTGGGAAGCAACACTCCTCTGGCATAACCCAGCCTGCCTTTGCCTCCAGCCTGCACAGGACACAGCCAGAGGGGTCTCTTGGTGGTGTGTTAAAATTAGATGACACCAAATAGCACCACTGGTGTGGCCCGAGGTGCTGTGCCACCCAGGGAGGCACCAAGGTCCCTCCAGTCCCAGGGCAAGTGCTCTCGTGCACTGAGCTCAGCCCAGCTTCAGGCACCACAGCAAAAAGAGGTAAAACTCATTCACCAGGGGGAGGGAGAAGAGCTTAAGAGTCAGCTTAAGTCAGGCTTAAGAGTCCTAAACTCATCTGACCATCACGTGCAAGCCTGACCTCTCCTGAAAGGCTTGCATGGGAGTCCTGTCTGCCACAGGAGGTGCTGGGGGATGAGACCTAGGAATGGAGTGAAACCTGCTGCTTTTACTATTTTGCCTAAAGTCAAGGAAAAGGTTGAGAGCAGCCTATTTAATGTGGTGGAAAGACTGACCAAGACAGAGGCTGGGGCAAGGGTGTTTGTGGTGGCACCCCACAAACCTGTCCCAGGCATGGGGGGACAGCTTGGTGTAAGGAGGAGAGGTTAAGTCACATTTCCAGTACATATAAGAGTTTTGTCAACCAGGAAAACGAGAAAATGATGCTTTCCAATTTTATCAAAATGCACTTATTGCTGTCTCAGCAGATTCCTGTCACCCTCTGGGATGCAGAAACCAATTAGTCCAGTCTGAAAGTAAAATCAAGTGCATCTTTTGCTGTTTTGTAACATGACAGACATTTCTGCAATTACCTGGCTTCAAATAGGCACCTCCATGAGCAGGTGCAGAAAATGCCCAACCTAAAGGAGTGAGCAACCTTTGCCTTCAGTCACCACTGACTGGTGAGATTCCTCATGCCCTTGAAAACTTGAGGACAGGCTCAGCTGCTTACGCAAAACTCCTACTTCTGATTCAAAACGTGATGTAATTTAAATATCAATCACTTTTCCTAGCAAAAACAGTTGAGTCTGCATGGCAGGGCTGTAGATCTGTGCTGCCATAAGACTTCCTCTGCGTAAAACAGGGAGACCTTTTGACCTGAGGGACTTTGCTTCCTGCAGAGGAAACCAAGAGGGAGCAAAGTTCACTGGGATCAAAATAAGTCTTGGCACAAGAGCAGATTTCCACACACTTGCCTGTATGTGAGAAGGGGGTGCACAGCCCCAGCAGCCCAGAAAACATCTGGTCCAGAAAGATATTTTCACTGTGACTTCAGATTCACTCTGCTTCAAGGTTGTCTCCAAGCAGAAGAAAAGCCACGATGGCACTCCAGTTCAGTGTGGATCACTAGCAAAGTCTCAATCCCAATGTAGCTGTGGTGCCTTTGAGCACCAGCAGATAATGGGAGTGGTGGGTGCTCTTGTGCTTGGTGGGTTTTGGGATATTTTAGGGAAACTGCCTTCAGCCAGCTCCAAGGCTTTGCTTCCAGCAGGAGTTTCCACCACGCTGGAGTTTGGTGCCTGAGTCAGCATCTCTAAGTCATCCCTGCATCCACAGCTGGCCAGATGGGTGTCAAAGGGAAGAAGTCCTGGGAAGAAAGAGGTTTGGGGAGGGGGAAACCGGGACGTGCTCCTGTTTCTTTCCCACCCTGCTGCCAACAGAGCAGAAAGCAATAAGGCTGTGGGGCGGTGGGAAAGGAAGGAAGTTGGAGGGTACTCGTTGCATTATTCTCTTTGCATTCCCATGATGTCTGGAAGGGGGTGAGCAGCAGAATGACACCACATCTGACGAGAGGAACATCCACTTGGCCCACCAAAATGAGAGTAGTTACCCAGAATTTTGGGAAACAGATGTAACGTGCAGGGTATCTGGCACTGGCAAGTGACTGGGGGGCAGCGATTGGTGCCTGAGTGACAGCAGAGCCCTGAGCAAAATGGGAGAGAGAGGGAGAGCAGCCCCTTTTAGCAGCACTGGCTGCCACATTTCTCACCTTTGGAGCAGAAAGTTGAGCAGCTGCTGTTGCTGGGACATCTCTGGGCCACTTGGCATGGAGGGAGGGGAGCAGGTCCATCCCTGGGGAGTCCTGGAAGGAGCCTGGCTCTTCTTGTTGACCGTTTTTATTTTGCTTCCTTTAAAGGCTGGGAGGAAAGAGGGAGGGAGGACCCGAGCAATGTGATCTGAAAGGAAAAAAAAAAAAAAAGGCAAGTTAAAGATGTGAAGTGCTTGGCAGAGACCCAAAGCACAAGAGCACAGAGACCGTGAGAAAAATGTAAGTTTGCTGTCCAACTGGATGGAAATCAGATGTCGCTTGGGACTTCACAGGACTTGTAAATGAATAAAGGAATGGGCAGGAAAGGAAGGAAGATCCAGCCAGGCTGGAGAAGGCAAACCAGCAGGGCCTTGATCCCAATATGGTTAATATCCGTGAGACTTATTCCTACAGGCAGCAGTGATTGTCCTGTCACGGCATAAATCCTTCACTAACTGCTAAAGCAGATCTCCCGGGAATGGAGGAGTGGAGACTTCAGGGCTTTGATGTTGCAAGTAGCTGAGGAGGAGGAGGGAATGGTGAGGATGGGGAAGAGAGCCATTGCAAGCCGTGCTGGAACACAAGGGAACACAGCTGCTCCAGTGGCACTGTGCAGCTTCCATTGCTGCTCCCAATCCACCTGGTGGCTGTGGATGTGGGCATGGATGACCCAGAGGTCCAGAGTGGCAGAAGGAGGACAGAGGGGTGGCAGAAGAGGTGGGATACTCCCTTGGGAAGGGCTGAAGCAGGACAGACACAGCTGCCTTTGAAGCTCAGGTGGTTTTTGCTGTTCCATGTGCAATCACACCACGGGACACACTTTGAGATTAATGGAAGAAGCTGCCCATGCCCGTGCCTTTATTATTACACATGCACACACAAATCCTTGAAATACCACCCGATCCAGCATCTCCTGCAGGACCTCCTGTTCGTGCCTGCCTGCTGAAAGGTGAAACCCATGCAAGAAGCAGCAGGAACAACTAGAGAAGCCTTTGTGAGCCCTGTATCACCCATGCCAAAGAGGGGAAGGCTTAGAAACTTCTGCCAGAAACTACTCAGAGTTGCTCTTGGCCGAACACCTGGGTGGGACCCCCCTCTCCTGCACAGAGGCTGAAGGGGACCAGCATGACCCACTGCTGGACAGAGTGAGAAGCTCCAGGGCAGGCTCTGGTTGGAAGCACAGCGTTCAGAGTGTCCCTTTCCATGCACCACGGTCAGCCTGCCAGGCAGGGACAAAAGGCTGGTCCTTGCTATTTCCCAGCAACTCGCCGTGGGAAGCTCATTCCTGCTCGCCCTGGGCTGGCTCTCAGCACGGGCTGGGAATGGAGCCACCACTGAGACCCGCAGGGCCCTTTCTGTAAGGAAACAAAGTCGTGCTCCTTGCACAGGAGAGCCTGGGGACTCCCCAGCTGCCAGCCATGGCACTGCTGTGGGAAGAGCTGTAAATGCCAGAAAATGCTGCTGCCCCAAAATGCTCCCCACCAGAGGTGGCTTTTGGGGCCAGGGCAGTGAGGTGCCAGCCCTCCGTTAGTGTAGAGCCCTTGGAGGTTTCGTGGGGGGAGGTTTCCCCACGGGAGATCTCAGCCCTCTTCAGGGAGGTCTGAGGGGGGGAAGGTGCAGGAGGTGGCTGAGGAGGCACTTGGGGAGATGGGAACATGAAGAAATGTTCGGAGAGGGCAAGTGAGCCCACAGCTGTCAATAAAGCAGTGTAGAGTCGTAAGAAAAAAAACCCCAACGAACAACAAACCCCCCAAAACTCCATCTGAACGCGCACAGAGCATCTTTGTGACCTGGTAGGACCTTGCCTGGGGATGCCTTGGCTCGGGGCTCCCTCTAGAGGGTTTTGCACAGCCAGCAAAGGGCCACTCCATGGCCTGGGGAAGGGGATGGAAGGGACTCCAGGGCTCAGCCCGTCCTTCCCTTGGGGTCCTGCTTTGCATGGGGTGGCCTTAAGAGCATCCCCAAATTGCCCTGAGCCAGCACGAGCACCTTCAGCTCTGCCAAGGGGTGTGGCAAGGGCAGACACTCAGTATGTCTGCAAGGAAGTGTTTACATGGATTATTTCAGCCAAGCAGGATTTGGGGAGAGGGGCATTGGAAGGGACTTTGTGCTGTAGGTGTAGGCAGAGCTGGATCCAGCGTCGGAGATCCTGTTGAGGGCTTGGAATGATTCAGGGCCAAGCACCATGTCCTGAGGTGAGAGCAGGGATATAACCAGGAGCTGCATGAAGGCAACTGGTCCTCACCTCTGGGCAAGGAAGGTGGAGACAGGCAACAGAGCCTGGAGCAGGGACCACCAGGAAGATCCCAGTTACAAACACCAGGATGAACTCCTCATCAGAGCCGTGCTGCTGGGAAGGAGCAGCCTTGGAAGAAGAAACCCATGGGGCAGCTCATCACGGGACAGGCTGCTCCTGGCCAGGGGTGTTGGCAGGGATTTGCCATCATGGACTTGTCCTCGGACATCTGCAACTGCTCTGGCACCAAAAGGCATTTTCACTTTCTAATAAACCTGCTTGACAGCCCTCTGAGATATTTTGCCATAAAAGGTGATTGTAAAGCTTGAAGTTTCCTTGCTAATAACTTAATTACAGCCCAGACTGCCCAAAGCAATGAGGCACTTCAAACACATCCATAAAAAACCGAAGCTATGTTAACTCATCTTTGAGGTTTTAATTAGAGCAGCTGCAGGGGCAGGTAGGCAGGTGGGCAGCATCTCACAGCTTTTGTGAGGGGATCTTGGCTCTCCACTTCTCAGACCAAAGTCACAGACCGAGAGAGGTCACACAACAAAAAACAGCACCAGGAAAGAGGGTTTGTGTGCTTTTAAGGTTTCCTAGAACAAAACAATTTGAAGTCCAAACCTCAAGGACCTGAAATTCTCCCCAGGCCCTTTGACAAAAGGCTCTGCTCAGCTACAACAGCAATGCCCAGCTCAGGTGTGCTCAGCTACGAGCAAGACTTTTGCTTTTTGTCTGCATACAAGTCCCAGCTGCCCTGTTCCCTCCAAAAGGGACAGGAGAAAGGTGGAAAAAGAAGCACCACTAGAAGTTGCACTCCCTTCTAATTTCCACTTTTCCTGCTGGTGAGACAAATCTCTGTGCAAACCCTGGGAGAAGACAAGCAAGATCCTGCTCAGAGCCTAACTAAAGGTGCAAGCACCTACAGTTAAAGCCAGAAAGGGCTCTTGAAGGGCAAGTCATGCCTTACTAACTTAATATTCCCCACTGAAAGGGTGGTCAGGCACTGGAACAGGCTGCCCAGGGATCTGGTAGAATCACAATCCCTAGAGGTGTTCAAAAAATGCGTTGATATGGAGCTTAGGGACGTGGTTTAGTGGTGGGCTCAGCAGTGCTGGGTTAATGGTTGGACTCGATGTTCTCACAGGTCTTTTCCAACACAAACAATTCTGTGATTCTGCGATTCCAGGACGCAGCTGGCCCCAGCCCGGTGTCTCCAGGGTGGCTGATGCCCATCTAGCCTTCACTAGATGGTGCTCTACGCCCTCCCAAGAAATCCCTCTTACAGCCACAGCCCTTCTCTTGTGCTGCATTCCCAGCTGCAGCCTAACGTGGGAGGAGAACGGGTATTTTCCTGTTCGGGGGATGTTTTCCACAGCGGCAAAGCAGAATGGGCAGTGGCAGTGGGGTTTGAAGAACCCCAGGCTGTGTTGAAGCGCAGTGGGAAATGCGTCGAGGAAGAGGAGGTTGAGCAGACGAAGCAAAAGGCACGATCATTTGCCCCCTGCCTGGAAGGTCCGTGTTTGCCCTGATTTGCCCTCACAGAGGAATCAGACGATGTCCAAATTTCCCTGACCAGGACTGAGCTGAAGGATGACACTTTTCCCTTCTCCAACCATGTGAGCACCATGAAGGTTTGTGGGCAAACGCTTCCAAAAGTGTCCTGGGAGCTTCAGCACCTGAGGGCACAGCAAGAGACCACAGTGTTTGTGCCTCCTCCTTCACCCCTTCAAAAGCCAAGTGCCAGCACCAGCCAGCCCTGCCCTCCTCCCATGGGCTCAGGCAGGTTGTCCTATCAAATAAAATGCAGCCAGAGCTTGTGGAGCTGAGGAGAGCTGAAGCTCTGGGTGGGCTGAGGGACAGGTCTGCCCCTGAGGAGCACCAGACACACTCCAGCACCCTCCTGGCATCGGGAGGGAGGATGCCTCTTTAGGACTCAGCAAACGAAGCTCTTAAGCAGAGCTTGTCAGCCAACAGATAAACACACTTAGAGTTAAAAGTGTGTTTATCACCCTCTGATGGGGAATATGGCATGTGTTTATGTACATCATGGAAGTGGAGAGGGTTTCTAAGTGTGCAAGAGAGCTACCCAGGGACAGAGACGGGCTGCTTTGGCTGGAAAGGGGATTTTCAAGGTTTTCTTGCCTGATTATCTCCTGTGTTTTCTTTGCAAAGAGTGTGTGGGGGTCTCATCTTGAAGCCCGCGACCCGTTAGTCAACCAATGGGTTTTGGCATTTGTTGTTCTTTTTGAAGCCGGTTCAACCCCCCGTGGTGAAGACAGAAAGCATTGCCCAACAACAAGGCTTTCCTGAAATCCAGTTTTGCAGGAGAAAACCCCCAGAGAGGCTTGTACTCTGTCATGGATGCCTTCAGTACACACAGCCTCTCCTTTGACAAGCTGTCAAGAGCTTTCAAGAGGATTTTTATTGCTCTACACACCCTGCCTGGGGAAGCTTGAGCAAAGAGATTGGCTTTGCAGGCCAGTCAGAAGCCAGGGCTCTTCTCAGATGTGGCATTTCGGGCACTGCCACACTTCCAGACTTTGTTGGAATCATTTCAGCGGAACAAAATAATCAGGCCCACCTTAAAGACATCTCAAGCCAGATCACTGCTACCAATGCGGGAATGGGATTGTTTTTACAGGGTTTCAGGGAGATGTTTCTTCTGAAGCAACAGGTCCCCAGTATTTCCTGGGTTGGCCACGTTCTCCATGCACTCCCTTAAAGTCTTGGCACTGTCCAGGCCTCTTAAAAAATAAATTTCATGGACACGCAGAGGAGAAACAAACAAAGCTTGGGAACCACAGTCAGAATTTCGGGATGTGATGTCACTTAGCCTTGCCCAGCCACCAGGTTCAGCCCAGAGCAGATGCTGGGATCTGGTGCAGAGCATGGATAATATCTGCTGGAGGTGCTGCTCACAGCAAGTGCTGTTACAAAAGGTAACCAGGTAAAAAGGTACAAAAAGCAACCCAGCACTGCTTTGATTTGTGATCGATCAGTGTTGAAAGACAGGAGATCCCATCACGGCTGAGGAAAAGAGCTGCCTTTCTATCAGAAGAGGGAAAAGGGAAAAAAAGATTCTTGTTTCACCAGCTGAGTAGGAGTAATTTCCCTGACCATCTACATCCCAGTGCTGTGGAAGGCGGTGTGCTGGCAGTCCTGCCCAACACCAGGAGTATTTGCCTTTTGAGAGACGTTTGAAGATCAAGAGGTTTATAGAGGGGTGTGAGGAGACGAATAATGAGGAAACAGCCTTTAGGAGGCTGCTGGGGCCAGTGAGGAAGCCCAACCCTTCATTCCAAGCCTTGCATCTTCCAAGAGGATCAACCACTTCTGCGTCTGGACAGCATCAGTGGAAGAGGGTGAGAAATGGAAGCTCCTTTTTCCCCACGGGCTTCTCTGATTGACACGTCCAACATCATGGGAAACCCCACAAGTGGGTCTCATCCTAGAGAGGCTCTTGGTCCTTCCTGGTGTGGACTCTCCTTATGCCAGCCCCAGGTCCCAGCCTCGCTGTGAGTTGTTTTCCTGCCCCCAGGCACTGGATAGCCCCATCAGCCAGGCTCAGCTACTCAAAGTATTGTTGGGGGCCCATCCAGCAACATCCACAATCCCCAAGGTGGTTGGGAGCAAAGCATTTTTTAACTTAACACCTGAGCTTTTTGGTAGGACTAAAGTTCACCTCTCAAGAGCTTGAGTTTCATGAAGCATGAGGGCTGGTGCAAGCCAGCCCCAGGACACCTCGTGCTACTCACTGCCTCCCATTTAGCTGAATGAAGCATATAAGGGTTCATGAATATTGGAAAAAACCCACCTCACTGCACCCTCATGCCAGTTGAAATCATCTCAGCTGACTGCAGCAAGCTCTCTGCACCCGTGAGTGGATGCCTACGTGCAAATTGCCTTCAGTATCCAGAGAGGAGATTAAAAGTTGGCCGGGTTTTAGCGCGGGCTTTGTGGAGTGATGCCTAGGGCACACACCCCAGGGCCTGGGCTGCAATTCCTGACTGCTTAAGAAGTGCACATTTGTAATGCATCCACATCTCTGCCTGGTTTATGCCTTCGGGGGAAGCCCCAGGGACAGGTTTTCAGGCAGAAAACGGGGTGGAGAGCAGGGCTGGCATCCCACACAGGGGCATGGACACAGCGAGGTCACCAGGACAGCTCAGCAGCACAAATCATGGGCATTTTGGGGGTGGCTTTTTGCTTTGTTTCGGCTTCTCCCTGCACAAGCTGATAACATGCAACTGATAGGGCACTCAAAAACTTGCTGCAGAGAGCAAAGAAATCCATAAGCAGCCATGGCTGGCTCTGCAGGGTTTGGATTTGCTGCAGGGTCAGGCAGCAGCTGCTGCCTGGCATCAGTGTCCCCACTGCCACTGCAGGCTGGAGCAGCTCCAGAACTGGGGACACCTCAGTCTGGTAGCAACCATGAGACCAGATTTCCCGAAGGGCAGCAGAGATCCTCCCTGCCATCAGCCTGGAATATGGGCAGGAGCATCACATTCCACTCCTCCACACAGTGCCAGTGCTGGAAGAAAAGGGAAAAGGATCAGATGCTGCAGAAGTCCTGACCTCATTCCTACCCTGCCTGCATATGTTTTGTGGTAAAGCTGTGATAATTCTCAAATGCTTCCTTTTCATTTTCCCAGCCAGGCACCAACATTGCTGCCATCACCCCGTCTCCTTGACTCTGCAGGAGTGTCCTCAAGGAACACCTTTGCATTTGGCTGAACGAGATGTTCTTGTCTGAGGAACCACAGCAGTGTTTTTCCTGGTTTCTTATCCATCCTATTAAACCCCACTAGCAGCTTTTCTTCCTATGATTTTGAGTAGGATACGTTCCTCTGGCTAGTGTTATATGGACACAACATATAAACACAACACACAATACAAGAACAGTATGCAGGTGTTTTGTCCATGCTATTTTTAACAGGCTTAAGGTGAAGGATTAGGGCAAGGAAACCCAGACTCTGGCTCCCAGGCTGGTCTGACACAGCTCTCAGATGTCTTTGCTCAATCTCTGTGCTCCTCTCTCAGCCCATTTCACAGCAAAATATTCCTCTATTCTGTTCCTGTGAAATAGGTGGCAAAATATGCATTGCTGCCAGGGGAAGCAATGGCAACCACAGGCACAAACACGATTTTTTCCCCTCTCTTGGATAAAAATATGTCATGGGCCACTTACTTAAGCTAAATATTTTTCAGTAATGCCCATTTTTTTTTAAGCTCATGTTTTTACTAGAACAATGTTGAGACAAACCAAGTTACCAGCTAATGTCACTGTCACCTCCAGCACTCCCTAATCGGTCCCATCCTGAGCAGGCAACTGATTAAACATCACATTTTACCAGCTTCTTGGGCAAAGGCCTTCATGACCCTTGCTTCCCGAAGAGGAGGGAGAAAACACAGCATCCTTGTGTGCTATTCAAGGGTTTTGAGTCAAAGTTTCCAGCAGGGAATGCCCGTGGTGCTATCACACAGCCAATGCCTGTTCTGAGCAGTGTCCCATCTCTGGGAGCAGGGTCAGGCTCTGGGGCTGCTCCAGCATTTTTTCCCACATGTTCAGCCCGTGCATGAGCCCTGCCCCAGCCCGTAACTCTTTGCTGAGCTGCCTTTGACAGAGGGAATGAGCTGATCTCCCGACACGGGGCTGTCCCGGCAGATAAAATAAATATTTAGCTGGAAAACATCTAACAGTTTTCAAAGAGCCCGGGATGGCCCGGCGTGTTTAGACTGCCTGCATAGCAAAGGGCGCTGCTGTCTTTAATCATCCTCGTATGTATTCCACGCTTTTATCTGGAGTTCTTCACAGCCCTCCACAGAGAGGTTTGTCTTGTTCATCTCTGCATAACAGATAAGGAAATGGAGGTGCAGCCAGCGAGGGCTGGGCTTGGGGTGCTTGGGGTGCCACGTTTTAAAACAGCCTTCTTTGTGTTTGATGCCATGAGAAGCGTTTTCCTGTTTCCACGTTTTCCTGCTGCTGGTGGCCCTTGTGGCTGGTGCCACTTGTGCCCAAATCTCAGCAGCAGCCCCTGGATCCCCCTGAGCCCCTGGCTGCAGCCAGGAGATGGGTTTGGAAATTGGCTCTCAACTGCAGATGACCAGCAATGCTGCTTTCTGTTTTGATGCTTTGCATTGTGGAGTAACATCTCTTCTCTCCAGCAGGCTCAGCTTTATTTATTTATTACTCCTTTCCACAGATGCTTTAATATAAAGTAATTAGTCCTGAGGGTAGCATTAAGCCAAGAACAAATTAGGCTGTAACACATCTCCTCTGCCTGGGTGCTCTGTTTTTTGGGAGCCCAGCAGAAGAGGCTGAGCTCTGTATCCAAGAGCATCCCGAGGGGGTGCAGTGTTCTGGGGCTGTGGGCAGGATGAGGTCCAGGGAGCAATGCCCAGAGCAAGCTGCTCTGGTGGGAGGTGTCAAAGGGAAGCTGCCCAGATCCCAGCCTCCCATCAGCTCTCCCCATGGCTGAAGAGGAGCCAGCTCAGTCCTAAGGCAAGAAACGAAGCATGGTTTTCTCTGGAAGCTGTGGATCTCTTAAATGAGAGCCTGACCCAGGGTCTTATAACCTAATTTTTTTTAAAAATTCCTTTTGAATTAACACATTTGCTTTCTCAGTTCAAATGCATATTTCCCTTGCCCCACAACTTCTCCCATAAAACATTCTTTTGAAGAAGATTTTCACAGAAACTTTTACTGAAAACAACAGTCTAGCAGCCTAAGAAAAATCCAGCACAGCCACAATACATCCCTATGGAAAAATTGAAAACTGATGGGTCATCCTCAGAGGGAGACTGCCTGAGCAGGAGCTGGCCCCAGACTGGGTAAGGAGCATCCCTGAGCATCCCTGGACATAGCACTGAATTTGTCTTCCCAGTGGTGTTTTACAGATCACCCTGCTTTTCCCTATTTCCCCATGTAGCCACAGAGGCAATCTCTTCAGAGGATGAGAAGAGGATGAGGAGCAGCCCCATCCATCTTCCAGCCCTGTGGGTCCAGGGGACTTGGGTCACATCCCAGGCTGGGCTACAAGGCATATCAACATTTTCAGAATCACCTTTTCCCAAATTAAACTAATTTTTCAGGCCTTGGGTCTTAAGGCAACCAGCTTTCCAAGAAATTTTAAATCCTATAAAATTCACCCAAATCCCATAATCGCTCATGGAAACAAAGGCTGGACTGATTATTTTTTGCTAAAAGGTTGGCAGGCTTCCAGCTTTTTGAAATGCAGCTCTGCTGAAAGAAAAATCTTTTGTGGGCAAAATGTTTTTGTGGTGGTTTTGGAAAGACAAGTGAAAATAAGGCATTTCAGGGGGGAAAAAAGCCTTTAAAAATAGTCTTGAAGCTATCTTTGTCCCCAAGTCTGGAAGAGGAAGGGTCACACTTATTTTTCATCTGCTTTCCCCCCTGCCCATTGAAAGAAAAAGGGGCAGGCGGGTTATTTTTAGGCTCCTGCTCCTGCTGCAGATGCAAGAAAAGCCATTTTTCCCAAAGCTGGCTGGATCCTTATGTGCTGGGACAGCTGTGGGAACCTCTCTCTGCACCAGCTATAGGAAAATAGGGTTTGGAGAGGGTTTTGGGGACGAATAAATTATTCGTGGGTGGCCAAATGAGGGTTGGGGTAGCTCAGCATTATCATTTCAGGGCAGTCATCAGGGGCTTTCTCATAGGGAGGTCTGCAAAGATTAAGTGGGTGCTGCTGCAGCACCTCATCAGGAAAGGGCCTTTGAGTCTCTCCTGGTTTTGGAGTGGTGAGAGCAGGGGAAGAGCAGCACCCAGCCCTGTGCCACCACATCCAGGTGCCCATGGGGAAGGGGCTCACACTCCTCCTCTCCTGAGCTGCTCCTCAGCCTGGGGAGCATGGATGGGCAGGGAGGCATCTCACTCCCTGATGCCATTGCTCCTCCCAAACCCTGAATAATCTCCTGGGAGTGCAAGGACCAGAGCTGCACAAAGCCCTCGAGATGTGGGTGCACAGTACCTGTAGAGAGGCAGGAGGGTGTTCTAAGTTCTACTCCTTTCCAACCCTTCCTGATACAGGGTTTATCCCTGCTGCTGCCAGATGGAAATATCTGGGTGGAAATGGCTGCCAATTCCCCAAACTCTCGTGCCCAAGTGGCAGGGGCCAGGTAAGAACACATCACTTTCAAGGTGAAGCACAGCATCCTTTGGTGCATCCCTGCAATGACTTCTGTCCTCTTTCAGCTCCATAACAGCTTTTTGCAATTCCCCAGTCTGCCTTCTCCTTTGGTATCCTAAATAACTGCCCATCATGAAGCAATCCCTCAGTTTTTAGTGACCATCTTATCCAGCCCATGACACATGGCACCAGCAAAACCTCCCTTCCTGGAGAAACACCCCCTCTGCTCCCCAGCTTTAACCACCAGTGGGAGGACTGATTTTCGTGACAGCTTTTGTGCCTCTGTAGAAGCCCATGGCAATAGGAGACCCTTGCTTGTGCTTTTTGAGCCCTTTGGAGAACTCAAAGAGGTTTGTGAGACATCACCTCCCTCTGCAGAAGCCCCGTCAACTCTCCCCAGATAATTAATTGCATTCTTTGATACAGTTTCTGGTCATCTGGCCAGCACTGGCATGAGGTACAGACACCAAGAAACCTCCTGAAGGCATTTTTCGATGTCCTGTGGGAAACAAGTGCAGCTGCCCTGCTCCAGGATCTGTTTGCAGTGCTCTTGCTGGGGAGATGCAAAACCTGCCCGTGCAGTAACTGCTGCACAACCTCACAGTAGCTTCCCACCTTGCCTGGACCCTTTAATCCCCATGCCAGGGGATTTAGTACCACTGTATTAAACAAGGCTGCTTACAGAGAGGCTGCTGGGAATTTATTAGCTGGGCTCTTGGGAGGCAGCGCTTATAAAATAGAAACTTAATGAACAGCGTGCTGGACAAAGGAGTTTAAATCATACCTAGCAATCTACATCCTCCAACTCTTCACCTCTAAGGCTGATGATCAGTGGAAGCAACTACATCCATGAGAATCCAACAAGGGACCAGAGTCACTCTGGAACCCTGCGCACGAGTGGGGTGGGAGCCAGGAGAGTTGCTTTAGGTGATTTACAGAGTTAGTGGCAGAGTGGTAGAATTAGCTGATTTATTTGAAAATTTAAAAAACCACACCAGAATGATGAGAGGAATTGCATTGCTTTTGGTTTTTGCTAAATGTAAACAATAGCATGTGTTATTTTAGAATTTAGCTTTGTTAATAGTACTGCAAGATACTCAACATCTGAAAGCACCTGCCCTGTAGAAAGACTTTCCAGACACCTGTGAGGCACCAACTCTCAGTTAGACACAGGAAGGAGAGGCAGTGGTCCAAAAATTCAGTCAATCCCGTTTTAGGCTTCCTAATCCCAACTCAGAAGTGGTGAAGCCACATGAGAAAGCACTGATCCAGGATGAACTCACTCTACCAGTTCAGTTTTTCCTTTTTTTTTTTAAACAGGCTTCCTTTGAAGCATCAGGCTTCACCCCAGATCAGGTACCAGCTCATCTGTACACCCAACCTCCTTCCAGAGCAGCCACAAACCATCCCCCAGCAAGAGACATCCAGCCAGCCCCAGCTGTGCACAGCTCAGGGAAAGGCAGCACATTCGTGTCAGAAATCTTCAGTCACTCCTCCTGCCCCCTTGAACATCAACCATCAGAGCTGACACTGCAAAGGTGGATATCAAGTTGTAGTACCTGCTCCTGTCAGGATGAAGAGAAGCAGGAAAAGGAGCAGTGGCTGCCTGGAGGGGATCTGCTGACAGCACCAGGGCTTGAGGATGCTCAGCACCGATGGCCAAGGGAATGACAGACCTCCCACTGCTTCCCTGGCATCCCAGGGCCAGTTCACTTGGATCTGCACTTCAAAGATAGGGAGCTGCCAAGGAGAAAACAAGAGTAACTGTGTGTGCCAGCCTGCTGAGTGCCTGTTGGCAGCTCTCCTTGCACTGGCAGGAGAAGAGAGCCACAGCCCAGGCATCACAAAGGTGCACAGGACTGCTCAGGACCTTTTCCTGAACTTTTCCAGGGTGAAACCAAAGGAATTCAAGTCAGGGTTGGGAGCAGCTGATCCGAGAGAACGTGGGAGCAAGATATGTTTGCAATGGAGAATAAGAGAAAAGAGCACAAGGCAATTGATACAGGAAGGAAGGACCAGCAGATGCCCAATTCTTTTTTCTCCCTTTCAAGTATCTGCCACAATGTGCCAGAGGGCTCAGGCCACTATGCCTGATAGACCTGGGGTTCCTGATGCTGCCAGTGGTCTCTTCCAGTGTCTCCATGTGACCAGTCCCAGCCGAACAGCAAAGATCAAGCACGTCAGAGCCAGCAGAACAACTGGGGAAAAAACACACAAGCATGTTAGAGAATTCAAAAAAAAGACAGTGCCTCTTGTCATACCCCAGCTCCCAGAACAGGGGGTATTCAGGGAAAGAGGAAAAACCCACAAGCAACTGCCTATACAAGATCCATTACCCCCAGACCTGTATCACTCAAGAGTTTTACTGCTATAAAACTTGCCCAATGCTTCCAGGTCAAGGCATGTCTAAAAAGGGGGAGGCTTTCTGGACACAGGAATTAAAATACATTACATTAACAAAATACTCCAAGAATAGTTGAACTATATAAAGAAACATGTACTAGTTTGGGAAAAGCACATTCTTGTCCTACCAGCCAAACAAGCTGAACCACTAAGAATGAAGTTTTGCTGGTAGAAATGTACCTACTGCAGGAACAGAGCTGCCTGCCAGAGACCACGCAAACCTCCACATTCCTGGTGGCCACAACCATCAGGAGATGAGCCTCCAGTGCCCCCATGGCTGTGGCAGACAAGCTTTGCCAAGTCCTGCCGGGTGCTTTCAGACATGACCGGGCTCCAGCTGCACTTACAGCAAAGGGAGCTGTGCTGGGGTGGCTCCAGTGGTGATGCCAGTCCAGAATTTAGCTTTAGCCACTGGTATGTGGCAGTGGGATGGCTGAAGGGTGGGAATATGCTGCCTTCTGCTGACCCCGTGGTGGGAACAGGCATCTCAAACTGCTACAGCAGGACTCAGAGTTCACACAGCTCAGTCCCTTTCATGCCAGCATAAAACTGCTCATAATGGTACAGCTTCTGCCAGACTGTGATTGTACAGAATTTGGACAGCTTAAGCCCTTTTACCACGGATGACTACACTCAACTCTGCTACAGTGGCTGGCAGCAACCAGATAATCCCAGGAAAACTTGTTAAGGCTAGCCTGAGCTCTGCACAGGAGAGGAGCATGTGCAGGGGTTTGCCCTGTGAAGCCCTCTGGGAGTCAGAAGTTTATGCACTGCTCCTATATGCCCAAAAATACAGGGCAAATGGAAGTCCACAGCCTTCATCCCAGCCCTGCTTCTCCTTTGGCCTGCCCAACATCAGATGGAGCTGCTGGAGGAGCCAAGTGGGTGATGGACGATTGCAGGACAAATATATTGCACTGGGAAGTGAACTTGAGACAACACAAGGTTTGGATTCACCTCTGAGGCTCATGGGCAATGATTTCTGCTCTACCCTTTCCTTAGCAAAATTAATACCTTCGAATATGTCCCTAGTTCTGCTTTTAACAAATAATGCTTTTTAAGTGGCAGGTTTCTTTGCCCTCAATACAGAGGAAGGATGTGAAGTGTTTACTGGCCTTCTTTTAGAGGAGTTAGAAAGATTCACCTATAAAAACATCATTGGTCAGTGGGGATGAAAAGGAGCCATTCTTGCAGGCACTGCCAGTCAGAGCTGCTATGACCACTGGGTAGACTGTGAGGTTATAGCGGACATACTTGTCAAGAAAGTAGTTTTCTAGATAAAACCTGTGAAAAAAAAAAGAGTGACCAAAGTAAGAATTTTTTCTGTATTTTATTTCCATTCCCTAAGAAAGTAATTAGATGGAGAATGGGGGGTTTTGTGGGCCAGTTTGGACAAGAGGCCAAATTTTTTTGTTTACTAATATTAAAAAAATAAACAAATAATTTACGTAAGGTAGGTTTAGGGAAAAAAAAAGCCATGTTTCATATGGTTTCTGTATCATACCCTTACCTCTAAACCTAAGGAAGGCTGGGCTCATGCAAGTCACAAAAATATGTTCCTGGCCCACAACATGTGCTTATTGGCATTGCTGAGGTCAGGGAAGAAAAGCTCAGCCCTGACTCCCAGTCCATCTGCTGTGAATTCTAAGAGACCTTTGTACTCAATGTTGGGAGAAGGACAAACGACGAGTGAATTGGAACAGATGGCCACCATTGGTGAGAGGTGGAAGGGGTCTTTGAGGCTTGATGGGGACCCGTGGGGTCACTTACCAAATCACCAGGCTGAGAGCCAGGATGCTCAGGGAAGCAGTGGTTGCTTTCTCATCGGGCACATCCCACTTGTAGATCAGCACGACGGCGAAGTTCAGCAGCGTGGCGATGCTGGTCCACGTCACATACAGTGCCAGCCCGTTCTGGACCTGCCAGGCAGCACAGCGAGAGGACAGGAGTGACACTCAGGTAATCTCTGTCTGTCCTTGGGGACCCCTAGGCCCTGGTGCAGTTAAGCCAGCCTTCTGGACCTAGCTGCAGGAAAAGTCCCTCAGCACGGAGAAAAGGTGAAGCCTTGGAGTCCTGAGGGGCTCCAGAGATCCAGCCCAGCAGTGTGTTATATTGGTGTTTCAGGAAATGCAATAAATAGAACAGAGCCCACTCCCAGTTTGTGCCAAGATGTCCAGGGTTGCAGTGTATTCTATCACCATCTACATGAGCTGTTAAACCAGGTGGGTGGTGTTCCTTTCCTCCTCCCTCTGGACTATCTCCTGTTAATGGCCCACCAATGCCTCACCGCATGACTGACAAAATGACATCATCCCATTGTGAGATGCTCCACCCACAGGGAGGAACCAAGCATTCCATCCTGGAGATAAACTGAGATTTTGAACACCACAGGGAGCCTTTCCCACTGGATTCCCAGAGGACGAGACCTACACAGCCACCGCTGGACCTTCCGAGACCAGACCCGTCTATAGGATCACCGCTTCCAACAGGACTTCATTGGGACTGCTACCAACACCCTGACCAACAGGGTGTCAGGTTGTATTCTGACTCTGTCAGTGGTTTTTCTACTATTGCATTTATTTTACTTTTTTTCCTCTTCCTATTAAAATTGTATTTCTGACTTGCAGTCTCCCACCGGTTTGTTTTCAAACCCTGACACAAGAGATGTAGATGCGCTTCCAGAGGGGTTGGTAGGAACTTTTCTGTGCAGGGCAGAAATCTTTCCTTAGCTATGTTCTGCCACTGAAACTTTCTCTCTGATACCTCCAGCACTGCACAGAGGTTGGGTTTTTTTTTTACCATTTACCCACAGCACAGCTTCTCAAAAGCCACCTACCAGAATGCGGATGAGCCAGAGCTCAGCTTTGTGACCCTTCACAAACCACGAGGAATGGATGCTCAAGGCTCGGTGGGAAACAAAGAGGGAGGCACATGTGGTAAGAGAGAGGACTGCCAGGAACACCAGGGCTGGAAGGAGGTATCTAGGACAAAGAACATGTACACACACAATAGACATCACATTTTTCAGTGGTGTCACAATGCCCTAATTTGTAGCTTTAGTGTTTGGCTTTTACTGGCTTTAAGTTGATCAGCCTTTAATAAAGGTAATCACTACACAAAGCCTTCATTTTGACATATTGCTGTTGCTGTTTTACTCTGTTAATCATGAAGTTGTTTTCCTGACTGCAAGTGATTTCTTCACCTCTTGACAGTGGTGTTCTCATAAGCCCTTAATGCGACCATCATTATGGAAACAATCCATAAGGCAAGGAGCTTAACTGCATTAATGAAGAGAGGCATGGCTCCTGTCTTACCTATGGAGGTAAAAATGTAGAAGAACAGCAACTTTGAGGAGATCTCAGACTGCAATGATCAGTTTGTCTCATGGGCAAGATGACAACATAATGCAAAACCCCCAAATTTTTATGAAGGCAACATTTTGTCAAAGCCTGGCACAGAGTTTTACAGGTGTGATTAAGAGTTCACACACAGAGGGGAAAAAAAACCAGAGAGAAAAAAGTACCGGGGAGATCCCATCAAGAGTGTTAGAAAGTAACAAATGACAACTTACTCTCGGTCCCACAGAAAGAGCCATCCAACATTGAGGCCATTATTCAGACACCACGCAACATAAAAAGGTATTGGCAGCAAGTCTGGCTTTATGAACACATATCCAAGTTCATTCCTGCCAGGAAAAAGTGGCCATGAAGAAAGGAAAACAATTCCTGCATTGACCAGACAAACCTTTCTGGCCTCATTTCCCTTATATTAAGAGGGATTTTACATTTGAGTTAAACATTTCAGCTTAAATCAGACTATTTCTCCTGTCTGTCCTTCTCTGATACAATACAGAAATACCTGTGGCTTTCCCTGTCAGGCAGCTATTGATCCCACAGCCCCAGGAAAAGTTTCAAGTCCAGTTCAACAAAGCAAGAGACTCCCCAGTGCTGGTTGTTTGATCTCCAACAGAAAGTAAACTCAAGGCATTAGCTCCGTAATCCATTAATTTTGCCCCTGTGGATTCTCAGCCTCTAGCAGTGGTTAAGTGCAGGTACTGGGTAAATCTGTCAGATCCCCCAAAACTGCTGGAAATGAGGCCTCACAGAGGAGTTCACACACTTTGGTACCTGTCCACACATTAGAGCAGCTGATGTACACCTCCAAACTGCTTCCCAGCTTTGGATGCTGGACATAAGAGATGCTCCAGCTGCAGAGCTTGAACGTGTCAAGTCAGGATAAATGGAAATGGATTTGTTCTTACTAGAAACCCCTGAAAGGGGGGGGTAAGAGCCTGAGCTACTCCAAAAGGGAAGAGTCACTGTCCCTTCTCAATTATCCTGTAAACAGTAAATAGGGAAAATACCTTCGACAGATCCCTGACAAGGCGTAGAGAAGCCAGGCAAGCTGCCAGGAGTAGATGACATTCCAGATGAGGAAAGTCCAACCAGCTGGTGTGAAATCAGTGTCGTACTTGGCTGAGATGTTTCCAGGGGTTGTCCTGAACAGACCTGTGGTGGTGAATGTTGTTGCAGGCAAAAGTGTTATTACATCCAGAGGATGGGGAAAGATTGCTGATTTTCCTCAACCTTCAGTCTTCCTCCCTACCTCAGCAGGTTCAAGGATGATGAGAGCACACCCTTGGTGCAAACCAACCAGGTGCTGCAGTTGGTTTAGACACCCATTGTGGGATCATTGTCCCTTATTGGGAACACTGAGCACCTTCCCACAGAACCAGAAAAGCCAGCTGAGTATGAAATCCAGAGGAAAGCACGATGGCAGTTCCTGGCAGATCCAGCTGGGCAGTGTTCAAATACAGCACCACTGCTGTCTACAAACCCACAGCAGCAGCCTGAACATCTCCCACCAGGCATCCAAGGGTATGCAAAGACTGCCTGTCAACCATCACTGGACCCAGGTTCACTGGGGACATTCACTTGGACTTCAAGGGACTGGATGGGGTTCAGGCATCTGGCTGTAAAACCTGGAGGATGCCCCAGCTACTTCCACCTTTCACAGAAGAAGGTGTATTTAGAGAGTTGATGAGGTAGCAAACAGATCTATCCCATCTAAGCCACCTTGTATCATTACATGATACAAAGCATGAAACCCACCTCTGAACGAAGAAAATTGGCTTGCATTACCTTTGAAAGTCCCAGTGGCATTTCCAGCATTCATTATCACCATGATTGTGAAAGTAGCCAGAGACAGAAGCATCACCAAAATCTTCAACTTATGTAGAGCATCCATCTTACTCTGAAACACATTAGAGATATTGTTGGCTTATCCTAAAGGATGCCTGGATTTGTTCCACATCCCAGAGACTGTTTTAGAAATAATGTTGTAAATTCACAAATTTTAACTGCCGACTTTTATTCGTGGAGTTTTCATTAGAGCTAAAGAGGCCTTGCATGGGCTAGGAGCATCTGCCTCTGAAGAAACCTCGTGAGGTTTCAGAATGGAAATGGGAAGCTTTGGGAGAGCTGCCTGCTCTGCCACCCTCCATCCTTTACTGGCACGGTGCAAGAGCCACAGCTTAGGTTTGCCTAAGGTTTTCACAAAGGCCTAAATAATTAGCCCACAAAATTAGCTTATCTGGCATCACCATTGCAGTTTTACTGAAGCAAACAGGTTTATCAATTTTGCCTGCTCTAGGAAGCAAATATGAAAATGTTGAAGTGTTCTCTTTGCAGCCAAGTGCCTTTTAGTTCAACGTAACTTCTCACATTTACCTCTCTAATCCTATAACTCCAACAAATTAACTTCCTTTCATGGTGGTATTACCTCCTCATCTACTGGCTGCAAATAAGCTTTAAATGCTTTAGCATGTCTCAAGAACTTCATAGACTATAAAATCCACATTCTACAATTTTTCAAGGTTAGTAAGCAGTGACTTGAGCTTTCCCAAGTGATTTCCATTAGTCCAGCACTTATTCTATCCCAGAAAAGTTCAGTGCCACCTCTAAGAGTAAGCACACATGCACCCAACTATAGGCAACAGCTTTATTTCTCCTCACAGCTCAGCACTTGAGCTGCTTTCTCTGTACAGTGGCACTTCAATGCTTTCCAGAGTTGGCAGGAATAACAACTGAGTTGTTTCACATTGCTCAGTCTTGAACAATAAATTCCAGTTCCCACTTCAGTGGATTGTTTTATAGTTCCAGGCTTTGTTCACAGAATCCAGACACGTCACAAGGAAGTGGGAAGGGAAATTCTGTTTTCTGTGAATCCATACAAGCTTTTTCCTTCTCAGTTCTATCTTAACAGAAAAAAACACCCTTTTAAAAAATAAAAATTAAAATCCTATGTGGAAGAATGCAAGATATGAAATCCCAACTAGATTTATGTCAGTCAAATCGCAGAACAACATGTTGTCTTCAACAGATACACTGGATTAGCAAATGCTGAAAAGAAAATTCCACTTGTACCATTGGAGGTATTGTTTCTGGCTCAGGAAATAACTGACATGCAGATCTCTGAAAGCCATGAAAACGTAGGAGAAAAATATCACTGTACACTTGTCAATGATCAAGGAAAGAATATAAGAACAGAACACTTGGCAGCTCCAAACCAGTACACAGGACTAGATGGTCCTGTGATCTCCCTGTCAGGCCAAATCTCTGTTCTCCTATAGTCCTGTAGTTGACTTCGGCACCACATTTCTTTTTCATTAGCATATTTGGAAGAACCTTGATTGCACAACTTCAGAGAAACCCACGTTTGCTTAGGGAAGTCTAGGAGGAAAGCCTTATTAAACAGGTCAATAGTTTCACTACTGTCTCTCACCTCCTGCCTCCCTCTAACTTACTGCTTGCAATAAATGTCTGCAACATTTCCTGCCTGCAGTCTCCACTCACAAACACCCATTAAAAGAATCAGAAATATTACTCACAGGGATCCACACAGGCTTTTTGGCAGCGTTTTACAGCTGTGGTTCAGCTATGAGCAGCGCTGGGGAGTCTTCGCCACCTAACCCTATCTCAAGAGATTTCATACAACTCTCAGCAGATTAATAATCACCTATTATTAAAACAAAAATAAAAAATCATAGCAGTTAGACATGCTTTCTGTCTGTGTGCTGCTGCAGCCTGCAATTGGCTAAAGCCTCCCAAAAACAAGCACTTATGCAAGAGAAATGTGATTACTTAACCAAAGCCTTTTATAACAGCCAGACATTTCGTATAACATTGCATGCTCCCAACTTGTTGGCAGACAGAAGCTAATGAGTGCATGCTCTGGGCTCTTGCCTGCTTTGTCCTTCCCCATCCCTGCCAGGAGGTGGAAAACTGAGCACATAATGCAAAATATTGCATCTCAAAATCTTAGCACTCCTGAGTGGGAAATGCTAGCAGGGCATGCTGGAGAAATAGCGTGGATCCGGGGTTTGGGGAAGATGGAGATAAAAAATGGTTTGAATTGGAATGGAGCTGAAAGATCATGTGGCTCCAACAAGCCCCCTCCTGTGGGTAGGGACACCTTCCACTACACCAGGTTACTCAAAACCCCATCCAGCCTGGCCCTAAACATTTCCAGGGATGAACACACAGATGTAATACACAGAAAAAGACCTCTAAAATACAGTCTAACATAAATTACATAGATCCATAGTCTGGATCCTGTGAGCAGCTACACATCTTCCTATAGCCCCAGATGGAGATTGGCTCACGAGTAAATTCTTGTTCTTTGATATGGAAAAGGCTCCTGCCCCCCAATGCAAGCCCATCCCACAGAAGCAGTGCAAGCCATGCAAGTTGATCAGTCTTTGCCTGCATCTCTGTCTGCTGCAGAACCACAGTCTCACCACATCCACTCCTTTCATTTCATATTTCTGCTTGTTTCCTCTCAAATTTAAACTTTTATAGCCAATTTAAAACATTCTTCAGCATCAAAATGTTATTTACCTTGTGCAGGCACCGTGCTTACCAAGCAGAGAGTCTGGCTGGGAACTGCTCTATGTCAAATATAAAGGCAGTGAACTAACTAGCACCTATCCTCACCCATTGGAAACAACATCATGGGACTGGGAATTAACCCAGCTGGAGCCTCCTTGGCCATTGAGATAGGGGTGGAAAGCCACATGAACAGGGCTTTGCCAGCTGTGGGAAGTGCAGGGCATCCAGCCAGCCCTGTTGCTGTCTATTTATCAGTGTAGGTGTGAGGGCCACCCTTTGCAGGCATCCTGAGGTCCACCCTTCCCAGGTATTCTGATGTGGAAACCAGTGGTTTAAGTATGGTTATTTCTTATTAGCCAGACAACATGATGTGCTCATGGATCAAAAACAACAGCTGCTTGAGCTGCTTGTGCATAGCATGTTCCTTGAAGAAGACAAACACCTGAGCTCACAGCATGGTGGCATTGGCATTTTTCTCTCCCTTTTTCACTTTGTGAATCCCCCAGATATGTGCACAGTGACTCTGCCCATGTCCTAGAATCTGCCTTCAGGTTACAAGTTTATAAGCATTTGTTGCAGCAAGCATGGGCTGAAATATAAGCAGAACCCTTACAAACACTGTATGGCCTCTCCTCCTAGTAGAACCCTTACAAACACTGTATGGCCTCTCCTCCTAGTAGATTAAAATCCACAATGTGCCTTTTTCCACACTGGACCATGTCTTATTTATGGCCCTCTTAGTGTGTATAGCCATATATATATCTTTACTCATCAGATAGTCCAAATGACCTCAGCATGATGTCAGACCAGATTTTCATCCAACAAATGGCTGGCCTGAAATTCTTCACTGAATACAGGCCACTTTATCATCCATGTGCCTGTTAGGCACAGCTGGTCAGCCAGGTCCATGCTGATCTAAACCTAGGGAAAGTTCTGCATGCAGGAAACACTGGACAAGTGGAAGAACCAAAACACACACACACACAACCCCCACACACCTTGCTGTCCCATGTTCTTGCTGGTTATTCCATAATGCATCTCTTGTTGCAGTGAGATAACTGGAAACAATGCCACCACAGTGGTGACCTTCTCCTCTGGCCACACTCACTAATCCAGGCAGAAAATTAAAGCCCACATTCTGGGTTTCAGAAGGTGTTGGGTTTTTTCAGAATAAATCACAACACAGGCCTTGAATAAAATATTCAAAATTATTTTACCATGCAGCTCTACAAAAATCCCCTCAAGTACCTTTGTGAAGTACAGAGCAATGTACTTAGTGCTTATAAAGTTATTAAAATTGAACAGCTCTCACTTCACCAGGCTGTACAGCACTCCCAAAAGTGGGAATGCTCAGGACAGCTATAGTTTTAACATACCAGAGTCAAACTCAAAGGAAGCTTTTATGGAAAGGCCCTACCTTTCTACAGTGTATCTTCTCTGAAAGAACTTTTAGGCTTATTTCTTCAACATGGGTTTGAATCTCTTTGCTGGCCTGTTGAAGAAATAAAATTATATTGTCAGAGGAGTGGCAAACGCAGTTATAATAATTTCAGACAAGAAATGACTGCTAATGTTTGTATGCACAAAGAGAAGCATGATACAATCCATGTTTACAACAGGATGTGTCTTGAAATCCAGATATGCCACTGAATGAAATCACTGCAACCAGCTCCATGACACAGACAGTGGTTGGAACTTTTCAAGACAAGTTGCTTTGAATCAAATACAAGTTTGTATTCCACTGGCTCATGATAGAGAAAAACAGTTTCCAACTAGCAGTTATTTTACCATGGGGCAGTTTCCCACTGATAAACAGAGGAAAATACAGGCTCCTCCTCTATTACCAAAAATCTTTAAAGAGTCTATCTTCAGATTCTTTAGAGCCTCATTTGTTTTAACAGAGGAAGAAAACAAATAGGAAAAAAGCTGCTTTTCAAGAAGGAGAGATCTACCATGCCCATCCCTCCCCATGCATGCTCCCTGCACCAGCACCAGGGCACCTCAGACACCAGCTCACACACCAGAGCAGGACTGGTTGCACTGGGACCACAGCTCTGCTCGCACTCCCCCATGCACTGGAAAGCCATGTAAGCATTTACAAGGTGACAAGCTAGCATGAGCAGATTTTGTGCTGGTATTAATGCCCTGCTGACAAGAGGAAGATCCTATATTTTGAAAAAACCCTCAACATGCATCCTCCTGCTAGTAGCTGAAATAAAATATTATGAGCACAGACAGTTTGAGTCCCAGAACAGAAAGTGGAAGCCAATTGCTTTCTACCTAGAGGCGCCCCTGTGGAGGCTCTGTCCTCAAAATAAACTCATTTTGCACTGTGCAGGAACTGAGACAAGTTCATCTGTGGGCAGCTCACCCACCTAATGGCACACACTGTCATCAGCAGGAAACTCCAGAAAGCAAAGCCCCAGGAACACCTCCCCAGCAAGGCAGGAGCTCAGCAATTCCTATCAGTCTGCCAGAGCCCTTTGTCCCCACTAGCAGCAATGACAGGTTTAAATCCTAAAGATATTCTGCATACTCAGTGCTCCAGTTTAATCCTCATAGCCACTTGCTTTGACTCCAGGCTTTCCCAACGTGCTGGGCAAACTGGCACCCAAGAGCCAGTGACCTCGTTGGAAATCATTTTCAGGCCAAGTTCAGCAAGTGTTGACAACCAAATATACTAATCTTCTAACAACAGCTCAAGCATCCTAATCCTGCAGTGGGTTAATCTGGGTGCCTTCAATGCCAGGGATTTGCCTTTCCTTGCTGCTAGAAGGGATGGGATTTGGCTGTGCACATTAGGATGGGCACACAGCGAAGAGGATCTGTGTTAGCAATCCCCTTTGGGTATTTTAAGAAGGAAAATCATCTGCTTTTTATTGTTGGAGAACAGAACAGATCCACCCTTTGGCAGCAGGAAAATATCCCTAGGTTTGAGGGAGCAAGAAGAGCAAGTAACTCACTACCCTTGTATTTTCAACCAGACTTAAGCTGCCATGCTAAAAATCATTGACTTATCTCCAAATCTTTTCATTGAAGTCTAGATTAAGGACATTATTGTAAGCATTTAAGTAACTCAAACTAACCCCTGCCAACTCTTGTGAGAGAAAGAGGGTAAAAGACAATGCACTTCTGTCTCTAAACTGAACTTCTAAGAAGTAACAAAAAATATCATTCCCAGATGTTCTCACTTACTGGTTAAGGACTGGGAAGTTTGCCTTCTTCAAGGGCAGCCCAAGAGTCTGTCTGCAGCAGTGTCCAGGGTCTGGCAGGCAGCATCCACAGCAAGGATCAGGAGCACGGCAGCAGGAAGGCACAAGGAACCAGAAACTCACCTGCACAACCCACCCCTTCCAACAGGATGGCTGTGAAGAGATGAGGAACAGAGCAGAGCTCATCAGCAATGAACAAAGAGACATTTATATGGTTGGATATCTTCAATTTATGAACTTTTTCGTTGCATAAAGGTTATTTTATTCAATCCAATGGCATTACTGCTGCTCACAGGACTCTCCCATGTCCTCCTCCACCACTGAAGGAACCACAGAACCAAGAGCATTCAGCACTCTGTTTGCTCAGTGTCACTTCTCTATCCTTATTGATTTTAAGAATACAGACATACTGTTCTCCTCGGTACCTCATCACTATCAGCCTGGAATGCTTCACAAGCATTTAATTGTTTCTCTCCCCACAATTCCATGAGAAAGAGCAAAAGCCCCTTGCACTGACAGCAGTGGAGTAAAGCCCTCACTGGGTAGAGGTGGCTGTTTTGCAGAGCCCACAGGAACAGAGACAGATAGGAAGGGAGGAAAGGCACCTGGATGGTGGTCAGAGCACAAGTTTTTCTGACTTCTGTGTGAGCAGAGAGCTGCCTTCATTTATAGCTGCAGCATCCAGGTCAGCAAGAACCTCTCATGCAGAAAGCCTGCTTGAAAGGTAACTTGGGTGGCCTGATTTTCTTTATGGTGCTTTTTTGGCGGCACTTTATGTGCTTCAATGCAGCAGTGTCACCTATAATTGGCAGCATTCAATGCATCTCTGAAGCTGAGCATGTAGAAAATGAGAAACACTTGGATGGCAGCAGCTTTCCTACAAGAGGGCAGCATGAAGATTAAACAGATGACTTCCATTCACAGCAGCTGAGTGCCTCACTTTAGTAGGAATACTCCTTTAACATAGCAACTTAGCAATCTAATTATCTGGGTATTTTTTAAAGGCAACTGGGGTTTATATAAAATGCCATCATATGGATATATATCACCTCCTACATGAACTATCAGCAGAACTAGAACATTTAGTCTCATTACTGTGGGAAATCAGTGGAACAAAACTCGCTGCAAGACCTTAGAGGTAGGGAAGGTGATTTTTTATTAAAAATATTCCAGTAAGTTGGTCCTACCCACTCCCACTCTCCCATCAACATACTCACGTTCACAGGACTGTATGCATCAATCTGCTCTGGATCAGCCAAGTACAGCAGGAAGCATGTGGGATAACACCACCACTCCACTGCATCTCTGGGATGGGCTCTTCTTTATTTCTGTACACATCTTTTATACCCTTCAGCAGCGGATATGATGGTCTTGTGTCTTACCCTTCAAGAGTTTCAGGCAAAACTGAGCCTTTTGTTACCCTTATCTGGGCATTTCACAGTTTCTGTACTGTGGGTCATCATCCTGTCACCTTATCTCCAAGGTTCCAGTCTGGGTTTTGTCCTCTGGTTATTTATTTGCATGAAACACATGGGGTGGTTCTGCAGCAATTAATACATGCCACTCCTTTAACCCTTCACCTGCTGTTTTTCTGTTGTCTTCAGCCAGGCGTTTCCATTCACACCAGGACTGGTATTCCTGCTAAAAACCTCCACATCAGGCAGGTCTTAACCACGGGAGATCCCGGCACTATTTGGAAGCTGTTAACTTCCTGTGAACCAGAGCAGGGAACAACCTTGGCAACAAATTACACGGCTTTTGGCTGGCCATACAGAAATGCAGAGGTTGAAAATGTCTGTGTGTTGTGGCAAATTTTAGGCAGCAGTCCCTTTAGGTGATTCTCTTGTTTATATGTTACCACACAAGCTGCATTCAGCCTCTTTCCCACATCCCTCATCCTTGCTTCTCCCTCTGCTCACCTGTCTCAGTCTCACTATTCCACACAATTGCTCCCACTCCCTTTCCCTCAGGGGAAATACCACTTCCAAATTCTGGTTTCCGCCAGTTTCTCTCTCTCCTCTCCCACAAGGATGTGCAAAAGGATTTTCAGACCTATAACTCAACAGAATCATTTGGCTACTTCTTGAAGGCAAAAAAGCACACCCTTTACTCCATGTTCATCTTCCAGACAAATTTCCAGGCTGCTTTTCAGAACACGGAAGTGTTCAAATAATAAAAAAATTATTTCAGTTAGAAATTTAAGAGAAAACATCAGTTTCCTTCTAAACTTAGTCAAAACCATCTTGTACTGTAACTTTGTAGAAACAAACTAAGCCTGAGGCAAGAAAGAAACAATGGGAAATTGCAGCAACAAGGGAAAGCTGCAGCCAAAGAGGGAATTTTGGTGAAGTCAGAAGAGGAAAAAAGGGAGGTCTAGCAGGAAGCATAAGGAAGCCATAACTGCAAACAATGGTGTAGTTTTTGCCTACAGTAAATGCTCGTGTTACTGAAGACATGTACACTCACACCCATATATCCAGATCCTCACTTTGCAGCCTCCCCAGAGTCATGCAGTAGGTGTTTTTATTCCTTCAAGCTGCAGACCAGGGATGTCCATGGAAAGCCAGCTGAACACAAGGGCTTTACTTCTCAAGAAGGTGAAATGCAGTTTCTCACAGAAGCCTTTTTCAACACACAAATGTTCCCAGGCCCTGCCACCCACCACTGGAGGCCTGCCTGCCCCAGTGCAGCTGGTGATTTGGGCTAACCTGTGTTTTGGACCTGAGATGCCTTATCTTGTCCTTTGGCTTGTTCTTTGGAGGGACTGGAATACTTTCCTTGGGCAATGTAGAATCACAGAATTGCTTAGGCTGGAAAAGACCTCTAAGATCATCAAGTCCAAATGTTAAGTCAGTCCTAAACCATGTCTCCAATGTCACATCTACACATCTTTTAAACACATCCAGGGATGGTGACTCCACCACTCCAGGGCTGGACAATGCTTTCAGCGAAGATAATATCCAATCTAAACTTCAGAACATCAGAAGCATCCAGAAAGGTCAGAAGCATGATCAGCCACCTCTTTTGAAAACTATTAGCAGCAGATTGATGAGGACTGAGCTCCCACAAATGTCAGAAAAAGCCAGCAAGAATCCAAACCCTGAGCACATTGGAGAGGTGCCTCTTAACATATTTTCCACTGAACACCAAAACCTTGTGCTCCTTAGTCCAAACACCCTTCAGGGTTATCGTGGTGCTACTTTTTGCAATTCAATCATCAAAGCAGTGTCCGCCCTTCCTCCTTTTCCTCCTTCCTGCTAATTAATTTTTAAGCAAAACTTACGGTGTTAGCAGTTCTGATCTGGTTATTCTGTTGAGGCTTGTCTGCAGTCAGAATCCACAAAGCCTCAGCAGTGCCATCACTGGGAGCTTGCTGTCCTGCCCAGGAAGCCAGCTGAGCTGTCAGCTCTCCGAATAATAGAACAACATCCTTTTCTCCTGCATTACAGCTTCCAAATATGTGAAATTGCCATCAGCACAGGGCTTTGGCAGGCTCACAGACTAAGACACTTTACTGGCACATAAAAGTGGGCCATGCAAGACACAGGTGACTGCTCAGTCAGTCCCCACCCCTCTCTCACCAGCTTTAGAAGCTCAGACACAAATTGAGGTATATCATGACTCATTTTGTTTGAAAGTTTGTAGAAGTGACAGAGCCAGGTCCTACAGATAAACACAGGAGCATTCTCACCAAGTGTATTTTTCTTTAAAGATGCTGAGTGGTTATTACTGCAAAAGAGGTTATTTATAGGCTACATAATCTGCCAGTCTGCCACATGGCCCTGCAAAGCTCCTATGTTAAAACACCAGCAGATATAAGACCCACTTTGAAAAACTTACCTGCTGGGAATCAAGGAGAATCAGGGCTTGTGCCAATTGCTAAAAGACTTGCTCTGACCACAGATAATTTCACAGAGAACTCACCAACAATGTGAGAAGCAGAACATAGGAATTCCACTTTCAAAAATCAGGAAATACACACTGAAAAGAGCAAACTCAAACAGCAAAGGTTTGGGGGTTTTGTTTCAGGCTTTTTTCCATCAACATAAAACAGTCCACACCTTACATGCACGGCAGTTTTTCTTAAGTGGGTTTCAACCACAACAACTCCAGCATTATCCTTCCTAACACATTCATCCTTTGTGGCAAGTGTATATCAAACCTACCTGTTACAGTAGTAAAATAGAGTAATAGCAACTAGATCCATCATTCATTATGATGAAAGGACTGTCATTGCTGGACCACATTATATCAGTGGAGGCTATAAATCTCTTATTTTACTTCCCAGGAAAAGAGCACTTTCCCAATCAGAGAAAGCTGCTGAGCCAGAGATGTGCTCTCAAGGCACGAGAGTGCTCTGCAGGAACACATCTGCCACTTGGCAGTGTTCACCTTAAAGGAGAGCCCTGGGTGATATGGCACAGAAGTGAAAGTTGGGGGTTTTTTTGCAGCATGCCATACAACAGAAAGTGTCTGCAAGAAGAGAATTTCAGCTTTACTGGGGAACAGGCATCATGATCACTTAATAAAACTCCACATATTAAAAGCCATTATGCTGTGCTCACACCATACTGAAGAAGCTCCACTTCCAAAGGCTACTCCACATACCAGATATATCTTTTATACATCAACTTCTACATCCAACATAAAAGGAAACAAATATGCAAAACCCAGCAAAACCCCTCAAAGTCCCAGTAGCCTCTCCTACCTGACCATGAGCAGGAGGTTATCCAGAGATGCCAGCAGGATCTCTGCAGGTATGGATGGTTTACTCAGACCATTGGATGCACAGCAGCAGAACATTCCTGTTCAGTTACATTTCTGTCCTCCCAACCATCAGTGAGAATCAGACTTATGCCCAGAAGTTCACTGGTCTCTAAAAAGAAAAGCTTGGAAAAGAGCTCAGGCCATTCCAGAAGGATGAGTGCTAAGCCAAGGCCTCCCAACTAGACTATCTAGGCATCTTCGTGTCTTGGATAAGGCTCAAAGATTTATTTGAGGTTGTTGCTCAAAACTACTCATTCATGGCAGTCACAGACAGCAAGATTTCACCATCAGTCAACACAGTTTGCAGAGATGTTTCAAAGAAACCATTTCATTCACAGTACTTACTAAAAGAAAATTTGTGACACTATCCTGAGAACAGAAGAGGACGATTGAAATATATATTAAAAAAAACCCGAACAAACATGTAATGGGAGGACCTTCTGTTGAAAAAATCCTGGAGGAGATAGCTACCTGAGGGACAAGAACTGGAAGAGTATCAGTAGCATTTATCTATGCCAGGGAGCAGCATTGTCCCACAAAGGGGGACAAGGAGACCCAGCACAGGCTGTGCTCTCACCCACAGCACAGCCCCTGAGCAGAGCTGGGTGCTGGCAGCAGCTTCCACCAACAGCCCCAGACACAGCAAAGGGGTGGCCCAAGCCCAGGGGTCACCTGGGGTGCAATCTTCGAAGGGGGCTGGAGACAAGCTACAAGACATCCTCTCAAGGACCCATCCAGAAAGCAGAACCAGACACCCACCCACCTGGGAGGCAGCCCAGGGCTGGGCTAAAATAAAGCTGCTGGGCAGAAGGTTGGGTGGAGGTCCCCACTGAGGCTGCTGAGAGCAGCTGGGACCCTCTGGGAGCTTTGGGAGTTTGCTGGGGTTTTTTCACTGGAACCTCCAAGCTGCAGCAGGTCACAGGAAGCTGGAGGAGCAGCAGGGTGGTGTCTCTGTGAGGAGAATGGCAGCTGGGAGGTTTATTCCCATTGCATGCATGCAGAGCTCTGCCTGCTGTGTGAGTGAGGGCTGACCACTACGGGCCTTTGTTCTTTGCTTTAGTCTGGCTGTCGGGAGTGTCAGGGCTTATAAACATCAGCACTGCAGAGTTTGGTGTTGGTGCCAAAAGGCAGAGCAGTCAGAAGCTGTGCCTCCTCTTCCTTCCCAATTTAAAGTCCTGCAGCCAAAAACTAAAGAGATGTGGGATTTTTTTAATCAGTGCCATATAAACTTTGATGGAAAAAGAAAAATCATGGATTTAAATGCTCCTTTTTAAGGGCCATCTAAACTGGTGCTTGATGGGAATAAAATGCCCACAGACAGAAATGTGGTAGGGAAGACCTCCAGTATATCCCTCACTAGTGCCTGCAGATATTTTCCGTGCTTGTTTTACTTTTTTCTTTGTTTCTTTCACCCGTGTCCATTCTCATCACTTCTTTTGGCATCAGCATCCACTTTCCTGGTCCCATGTAACAAGTCCCTCCCTTACATAATTGGACTTTTCACAAGGCCTCAGGGCAACCTCTCTCCAAAAAAAAACAAGAAGGACATTCACTGAAAAGGTCTGAAAAGGTCAAGTTTGTCTCTTTGCTTCCAGGCTTGGGATGTGACCACAAAACTGTTCATCTTTAGGGTAGTTAACAGGAAAAATGCCAGCAGGTGGCATTCCAGAATAGCTTCTGGAATCAGCTATGACAGAAAAACTTGAGCTACACCCAAGGCTCCTCTTACAGCTGTTGGCATCTGCACAGTGGAAGGGGATGCAGGAGAGCTGTAGCAGCATCTCCACCCGCAGCACCTTCAGGTGGTGGCTGCTGCCTTCCTCCCTTCCTCCCTCCCTCCTCCATCCCTCCCATCTTCAGGTTGTTTCTCACAAGTGAGCACTTTAATGACAGCTGTTTTGAAATTTCTCCTTGGAAGAGAAAGAGAGGGGTGATGGATCAGGCTGCCACCAGAACACTGAGTCAGAGTCTCCACTTCTCTCTTCAAGCACTTGAGTATCTCTGAGTGTCATCTGACCTGAAAGCTTGACTATAAAGTCACACTGGAGAACCTTCAATGGAAGATACATACATGAACATGTATGCATTTGTATGTAGCATCCAGTGGCCAATGACCACTTTGACTCAACCTAGTAAAGACAGCAAGTTTTCAAAGGTTTCTTTGCTCGCCCTTAAGCTTTAGTGGGATAAAAATAACATTGTCCTGTAGGAAGCTGAGCAAATGCTAAATAGGTCTTCTGATTGTGGCTGGAAGCAAAAACTATGATTCTTCTTTACAGGTTTCCCTCTGCCATCAAAGTCACCCCTTGGCACAGCTGTACCTACTTCCACTCTCAGCAAAAGCAGGGATTGCCCAGGCTGTGAACAGCAAGACACCTGCTGGCTGTGCTAAAACCTGTTATTTGAGCCTGGAGTAGAAATACCTTCTTGTCTTGAAAGCCAGACTGCTGCAACGTAATAAGTCAAGAGTAAAAGCCAGAAAAATCTCGTTCTGGGCGTTTTAACTTGATTTGCCTCCTGGAGTTGGATAAATGGCTGCAGACACACACCAGTGTGCTCAGGAAGACACAGCGAGACAAGTCTGAAAGCTCAAGGTTACATTTTGACCCAAACAGGAAAGTGATCTCAGTTGTGTAGCAATGAATTCTCCTCATTTGCTGAGCCAACTTCTGCCACAACCATAGGGAAATAAAACCAAAGACAAACAGGTGGATAAACCTCCAGAGAGCCCGTGGAGATGCCGTGAGCACCTTGACTTCTGGAGCTGTTAGGACAGCTGGCAGTGCCTGAGGAAGACACAGCACCCAGGCTGTGTAGGCATTGAGGAAAAAGAGAGTTTGAATATTCCTGCCTCAAAGTCAGCAAGAGGGGTGAAAGAGAGATCCCTTCCTCTGCTTTGGAACTGTTTATTCAGAAGAGAACACTTTAAAGTTATCCAGATCCGTCATCAGCCTTTTGGGAAAACAATGGCTAAATGCTGTCTTTGAGGAATCAGGGCCTGGCTTATCTCATCTCTGCACCTCCTAGCACAGCCTCTTCTTCCAGGTGTGTGGCTCAGTTTTCTGGGACAAGGAGTCTCCCAGTGCATGGCTCAGTGGCCACAGGTCCTGTCTGAGCCTGCATGAACATTCCTGCCATTGGAACAAAAGCGACAGAGGCTGGAAAGCAAAAACCCTCAGTGGATGGTGCAGGGTGTATTTCACTGTGGCTGCATCCTAAACCACTGACTTTCCTGACTTGGATAAAGCCAGCAGTGCCAGGTTAGCACAGCTGGAGTGGTGGAGCAGCAGAGAGCAGACATGTGGGTGATGCCTCAGCAGGTAACTCTTTCCCACAAGTCAACTTTAGGACTGTTGGGAGGACAAAACTATGACAATCAAACTGGTCTCTCACAAATACAACATGCAGGTTCCTCATGCCAGGCTGCATTCAGTAAACAGCAAACCATAGGCAATAGGTGTATCCAGAGACACTTCAGCTGGACATGGGACCATCTGTGGTCTTGGCTTTGACCCATTGGTACTTTTGTCTTGCTTATCCCACTGTGGTATGTACCTGATAGAGATGGCACTGGGATTCAGGTGCCAGTTGAAGTCAGGAAAACTGGTTTCTGTTCCCATCTCTGCTACTCTTTTGCTGTATATCCACGAGTAGTTAATTAAGCCTCATCTTTCCCCACTTTAGAACTGTGATAATTACATTTATCTCTCTTTGTGAAGAGCAAGATGAATTAAAGCATTTGAATAAATGCCCTCAAAGAGCCAAGAGTTGTTATAGTTAGTTATAATAATCTTGGTCCTCCCTGAATTTTTAAAAGTTCTCCTGTTCCAGTGACTCTGCTTCTTGGACAAGAAAAAAACAGGAGTATAATTACAGAGTGACTCCGTATTCTGCTGTGGGCTCCTTGCATTTATTTGACTGAACCCAGCTCACCTCCAGCCTTCTTGTTACCTTGCACAGGTCCCAAGGGAGCTGTCAGTATTGCAATGATATGACCATCACTGCAAAGTAAGTAGGATTTTTGTCATGATGTGATGGTGATTAAAAAGCAGCATCATAGCTTTTAACTTCTGAAATAACAGTGGAGAGTACTAAGCTACAGGAATTCTGGCATTGCATAAGTGACTTTTTTTTCAGAACAAGGGAAAAAAATAAGATCTTACTCTTCAAAGGTGTTTAGCACCTTGTTTTTTTCTTTAGGTGCCTAAATATCAAATGAAATGGTGAGCTCTAATAAGCAAATAGTTCAAGTATTGCTGATGTTTACAGTGAGGAGCCACTCCAGGTTTCATGAGAGACTTCATTTATGGTGCCAATGGGGAAATCCTACCCCTTATGCCCTGTATGAGCTTGTTTTCCAGACTTGCAAGGTCCAGGCTTAATTTATTGCCTAAGAATACTCCTGAGGGCTTACTAAGTCTGAGGCAGAACTCACTCCTTTTGCTGCTGATAGATGAGAGCAAGGTATAACCTTTATATCAACAGCAATATTTAATAAATTAAACAACACTAGGGAACAATCCTGGGCACTGGGAGCCAATCAGTGCTGTTTAATTCCTTGGAAAAATGCCTGCTTTGACCCAGGCCAACCAGCAGCCTCCCAGATGGAGCCTGAAGTTAGCACCCCTGCAGGAGTTAGCATGGGGCACAGATCTCTCTTGCTGTTTGCATGTGCCTGCTCCGTGCAGGAAGCTCAGGAGGTTTAAGGTGTGGACAAAAACCTATAGGATGAGCCCCACCAACCTCAAAAGCTCTGTCTTGCTTTTAGACATAAATAAAGGAGATACATAGCAGAAAGGGTTAATTGTACAGGTCAGATGTGCTGCTCCAGAACTTAAAAGCTCCAAAAGAAGAGGGAAGTGTCTGCATTTGCAAATGTGTGTGAGTCTGTGTGGGTGTGAGTGTAAACATGCACATTCAGGGGGATAAATCTTTCAAGAAAATCACAGAATATCCACCACCTTTTTTACAAGGAAAAGAGATGCCAAGATCTTTGAATTAATTATTCTCAGTGAATCATTCTTGCAGTTAAAAGCCATACCAGCATTTCCAGAAAAACTTTCAGTTCAGTATATGTAAACAAATTTAAAGAAAACAAACAAACAGACAAGAAAATGTGAAGATAAAAGGCTTGAGATAATAAGATTAAAGATGTTAATTGGAGACTGCGGCTTCTACAGACTCTGACAGTGGCAGCTGAGTTCCTACAAAGGACTCCAGCTCTGCCCTGCTGGTCCCAGTCAGTGGGAGCCTGAATCCCAGCAATGCTCCTGCCAAACCCACCTCACTGTGCAGCCTTTGACTCAGCAAAGCACATATTTAGGTGACAGGTTTAGAGTTTTGCACAGGTATTTAAGATCTTCGGGTCTGTGTTTAAATACATAATTACAGGCAATTGTCTGCATAAGCGCTTTGAACTTGGGCAGTGATCCCCAAATCAGACATGAACCCCCACCCTTCTGCTCTCTGGCTCACTTCATTCCTCACCAAGGATGCCAACGTTTTGCACCCCTGCTTCAAATCAAGACCTTGGTGTCCTCTGTGTGCTTATCATACTTGCTCCTCACATACAGCCCATGATTTTAAAGTCTTGAACTAATAAGCTTTCCAAAAGAGATGAATAATCTAAAGAACGGGTGGGAAAAAAACAGGGCAGAAGTTTTATGATGTGTTTGTTTTGCTGTACACCCTGGATTTACAGCTGATGAACTCACGGGGAGTCATCTATTGTTCTCACTCTGGCTGAATGGTTTTACTTGAAAAGGGAACCGATGAATTTGACTTTAATTATCCCACAGTTTTAAGTGTTGTTAGAAAATGCCTATCAGTTTTAAGCCTCTATTCTCCAGGAAACCACTGGGTGAGTATGTCTACAAGGAAAGCACACTCATGGGATAGGCAATGACCACACCAGGAGTTGGAAGGCATGGCAGTATGATTCTTCCCCCTTCAAACAATCATGTTTACATGCACCAGGCCATTGTAAGTGTATTGCTGCACTTCTGCTGTTGTAATACTGCCTCTGCAAGAGATGGTGTCAGCCAGAATAACAAGCCAAGAACAGAATAACAAGCCAATAACACTAAGTCGTTCCAATTAAGCTTTTTTCCTCTAACAAGCGTTTATTCCGGTTCCCTCCAAACGCTGAAAAAGATTAAAAATTCCCTGAAAAAAGGTTCATTCCTCCTGATACAGCCAGAGCAGATGAGGGGAAAAGGAATATGTGCAATAATAGAGATGGGCTAATGCATTGCAACAAAAACATTTCAGCCTGAGAAGCTGCTACTGCGATCGTGGGCTGCCAGCAGGGCAATGTGCCAAAAGGCTTCTGAAATTACTGTGGTTGTAGAGAGCAATAAGAAAATGTCTCACATGCCAGTGCAAACCTCTGCTATCCCAACAGAAAACACAGAGGAAATGGGAATGCAAAGGAAGCTTGGTAGTCAGCTGCAAGTCCAGCCCTCACTCCCTGACATATTTGCCACCCAACGAGGTGCGAGACAGGAGGCGACAGAAGCGCGCTCACCCCCCTGCTCATAAATAGCAACAAATCCTGCCTGTAGTTTCTGTAGTTCTTCTGAAACTGTTGCTCCGAAAATGAAAATCTGGCCTGGTTACGTAAAGGCTTCTGCTGTGTCAGACCAACTCTGCTTCAGATGAAGCAGGACAGGACTGTGCCTCCGGCCGGAATGCCAGGGGTTTAATTACTGCCTCTGTCCCCACCAACCTCATACCAGTCATGACATCAGCTGCTGAAATCTGTTTCGAGTCTGTAAAATTAAGCTGAGGACGTGCTGTCTCCCACCTCTTCTCCTGCCTGTGTGGATGCTACATCTCCCTGGGCAGAGCTGCTCTCCTACGTGGTGTGTATGTATGGTGCTAAGTGAAAAGGGAGAGAGATGGGCTGAAATAAAACCCCTACTGGGGAATACTAATTGCTTGGGTCTTTTTCCCTTGTTTGGTTTCATGTTTTTCCCTTGCAGGTTTTCCATGCTGCCTTAGCCTTGAAGACCTCTTCTGTAGCTGGCGCCCACACCAGCAAGCAGCGTCTGAAAGGGAACCTTCCGAGGCAGAGCATTTCTGGCATATTTTCTGCTTGCCATCTGTCTACAGGGAAACACCCTCAGGGCAGGAGCCTTCTGTGTTGCAGGTTATATTCTGTTGGTACCTATCAGATAATAAAGCTGTTATTAATTAAGTCAGGCTGAGCAGGGACTGGTGTTGTATATATAGAGCAGGCACTGCGCCCAGGTGAGTGGGAGGCAGGACTGGGAGTCTGGAGACCTACTGAGTATCTCAGGGGTCAAACACAGGATTTATCTAGCTGATACTGGATATTGACACTGTGAGTGGCAGTTCTGGGCTCCCCTGAAACCCTGTGGGTAGAAATAGATAATTGTAGACCTCATGTTTCCACGCGAACCATGATGGTTTATTCCATCCTAAATTCCTTTATACAGTCTCCAGCGTCAAGCTGATGGTGCTGAAGTTGGACAGCTGAAGATGGTGAGATGAGTCTGACTCCAACTCACTTGGCTCCTTACAATTGCCCTTGTTGATATGGTGATAGTGAGAACATTTTTCAATTGGGTGGCCTGTGAGTGAAAAATAGTACCCAGCTTATTTTTGTATAGAGTTACATTCAATTACAGCACTGGCTTTCCCAACATATGAACAAAAACCCTGTTCTTGCTAATATCATTTCTACTGATTCCCAGAACCCTGCACACACATGCTAAAAAAACCTACATGTACCTTTTCTATGAAAAGACTCTAATATTTGACCATCATAAAACTGTCATTAAAATGAACTTTTTTCCCCAAGTAAAGCTCTTCCAGAAAATAAAACATATCTAAAGAAGAGGTACTCTCAACGAAGAGGACTAGATACATATCCCTGTCAGAACACATGGAAGAAACTAGAACTAATACCACAAAGACACTTTCATTCTGTAACAGTCTGCCAGGTTAGGAAGGGGATTTACAGAGAGAAAAGCTTCCCAGTTATTCTCTGGCAAAAATCAATGTCATAGAGCTGCTCTGATGGAATGGAAGCTTCATACAGCACCACTGTTATTACATATTGATTCAGAGTGTCCTCAGGGGCTGTCCATTTAACTGGTGTGCTACTTTCAGAATTGGTTTTGGTGTGTCCCATCGTGCTGCACTCCTGTTTTTGGAAAGACCCGACGGACTGACTGACTTGTTTTCCATACGGATGCTGAAACCATGGCAGTGTCTGAAACATGGGAAACCTGGGCACCTTAGGACCAGCCACCCTAATGGGACACCAACTTGCTATATAGGTCACGGGTTCTGGGAAAATACAGCAACCTTGGCTTTGAAGGACAAATGGAAAGGTCAATTCTTCTGCAGATGGTTTGATCATTAAATGCCCTTGCCCTCCAGCTCCTCTTGTTTAAAAAGGCATAGCCCTTCTTTAGGGATAGGAGTGGCTGCTGACCTCAATATTTAACTAATAATTAAATGTGATCATTGCAAAAAGGCAAAACCATCACTTTTTGACACAGATTTGGGAAGGGGGTTGTACACGGACATTTGGGGCATTCAGATTGCTCTTGGAAAGACCTCTGTCACATTGGGTATTGCCCACCAGAGCTGAAAAAGTAGAAGAAATTCACAGAAAAGATGGGGAGATTAGGGAAAGGGAGTGATGTGGGGAAGTTGGAAGGAGCTGGGAAAGACTTGGAGGAGGAAACAGCTCGAAAATATGCTTTATTTATTTAGTGGACAAACAATGCAGCTCCTTCATCATTAACAATTAATCACCCTGGGCACTCTGGCCAAAGGGTTTAGGTGTGGTGACAGAAACTCCTACACCTCCCTTCCATGAGCCTGGATCCAGCAGGGAAATACCTGAACCCCATCTTCTCACCTACACCTCCAATATGAGGTACCATAACTTCTGGGTAATTGCAATTAACACCTAAAATGGTCAACACAAAACACTAAGAAAATGCATCCCCTGCCTCCTCGAGGTGGATTTTGAATCCCACTGGTACATGGGAAGAAAGGAGGATTGTTCCTTGCTTTACCACTCGTGTTGTCATGTCCAGATTCAGTGCATCAACCAAGGGGACTGTGACACCCACCAAAGGCAAGACAGACACAGAAATGTCACCTTCAGTCCGAGATCAATCCAGCACATCCTGTCAAAGCACCCACACTGGCTGGAGGGAAGGAAAGATGTCTTGGCTTGTCTTGACATCAGACCACTGGGCAGCCAATGAGGAATGTTAGGTTCATGACACAGAAGAGATGGAGGACCAAGACCACCTAGCCCAGTAAAAAGAATATTCTTCTGGTAAGGTGTGAAGAAAAGGGATCTTCAGATATCCCTCCCCGACCACCATTTGTGTGTGTTGTCCAAATAATTGTTTTTGAACAACAGCCAATAAAGCCTCACTAATGCAAGGAACATACTGGTAATCAGCAAAAAGTCTTGGTTTTAAGGGAAGAAGATTACTGAAGCACCTGGGGATGTAAAACATTCAGTAGCCAACCAGTGGACTGGAAGCTAATGGGTGAGGGCCTTCCCCTCCAGATAAACCATCCTGCCAGGAGTAACCAGACACACAGGGATCCCACCCACTCACAGCACCTGGAGGGAGAAAAAATTCTGCTTAGCTAACTTACTTTCACTTGCAAACTCCCATTGATTTTGCTGCTTCCTACCATATGAATAGAGTGGGACAATCTCCCAAATTGTGTCTACGTTTCAGAGGCAAATCCCTTTATGAAAAAGAATCCAAGACCTTTAATTAATTTATGGCCATATCACACCATGAAACTCATGCCACTCATCCAGCAGCTGTCTTCTAGCCCTCAGAGAGCAAGATGCTCTCTTCTGAGCCATTAGAAGCATTCCTAAAATACCAGGGGGGTTCTTTTGAGCAAGTGCCTTCATTTTTCGGCCACCAGTCCTGTGATAACCCATGGCCTACCTTTACCAGGTCTGTTAAAGTTAAGAAAACCAACCTCTTACCAGCAGGTTTCAATTTACCATCAAGAAAGCTGAACAGCCCTCCCAGAGTATTTTCAGATTTTACAAACCAAGACAGTTTACAGTCTGCTGTGTTAGATCTTCCCATCCAAATCTCCATTGAACCTCTCCCTCTGTGGGTAACAAGCTGTGAGAGGACCATGACCCAAGGGGGCATGGCTGCAGGCATGAAGAAGCCTTCTCACTCCAGTTATTCATCAAATGAATTACATGAATGAGTCTCACTGTGTTGTGAGCCTCTCAGGGCTCAAAGAAATCGAAGCTACAGAGTTGGAAGTCCAATTTTGTCTCTCCCCTTGGGAAACATTTTCCCACAAGTGGTTAGTGAACCAACGTTGTGAACATCCTTACTGTGCCACCCTTCATCCCCTTTCAGAACTCTGTTACAGAACAGAAAATGTTCAAAGCCATGGATCTGCAGCATTAAAGTAGTGACTGATTGAGTAGTTCCACAGGAGAAGGCAACCCCCATCTGCAATGCCAAGACAAACACACCCCTGTGTACATGCAAGGATGTGTCCTTTGTGACTGCACTGCCTCACAGTGACCACAGACAACAGGAAGGTTCGAAAATTCTCAAGGACCCCAAAGTTTTGGGAAAACAGACAACAAAGCTGAGAAGCCAGACTCCCCCAGTGCCCTTGCTGAGAGAAAGACAAGTGGAACCCCATTATTGCAACATCAAAGGCCAACAGCAGACAGACAACTCTGGACACCTGGACTAGACACAAAACTGGGAGAAACCAGGCTTTGCTGGCTCTATGGCTTGTGGCATGATTTGATGCTCTCCCTGCAGTGCCACTGTGCCTTCCCTGCACTTGGGACCCAGCTGTCCTGATTAGGTGAGGACAGGTTTGTTCTCCTCTGCTCCCTCACCCCTGCCTGCAGCACAGGCCCGGGGGACTCTTGCCCTGCTTTGTCACTGACCTGCTAAGCCACTTTCTCTCTCAGCACCTCTGTTTCCTCATCTTTGAAATGGGAATTACGACCTCTATGAGACACTTTGATGCCCACAGATGAAGTGTGCTGCGGCACATATGAGCATTCTCTATTTTAAATACTAGGCAATATATTGCTGTGGGGCTTTTTTCTTTTGTTCATTCACCTTTATTATTAAAAATGGAAATCAATGAACCACCCTGAAATATATATATGTATGTATAGATATATATAAAAAGGGAAACATTTTGGATCAGCTTTCTCTTTTGAAGGTAATTATGGGAGAGAAAGCAATTTTGAAACAAAAGTGGCAAAGTGCAATGCTTAGAAACTGTGAGGCAGAATGTGTTTGTCCACCCCACAGTCTGCTGTTGCAATATTCCTCTACTCTTCCATTTTCTAAGTCATGTAGAAAACAGTCTCCTTAGATAAATTATTTAGATCTGAACTGCTGCAATGCACAGCAGGATGCCTGTAAGAGCAAAGCACTCATGGAGGGTACCTCATATGACCCAGACGGGAAGGGGAATTCAGACTGCAACAAGTGCTGGGTGGGAATGCAGCACCTGAAACCCATGTGCACAGGCCAGGAAACCTACCTGGATCAGCCACTCAGCACAGTTCCCATCTCTCCTTTTCCTCACAGGAATGGCCTCATCCCCAGCCTGGGCAGATGTGCTGACTGAATGGGGTCTTCTGAAGGCACCTGTGGATGATAAAGAGAAGTTGTGAGTCTCACACTCTACCTGCAGATGTTCCAGACTCAGTCTGATGCTGGCTCTGCTCCCAACGCACCAAAACCAACAAACCACTTCGGACAAAGCAGTGGTGTCCAGGAAATCCATGCAGGGACTGCACTGCCCACACATGACTAAGTGCAGAATCTGCTCTGCGTGTAACTTGAACTGCTGGGGCCCACAATTTAAATGTAAAGATGAGATTCCCATGTTCCACAATTCATTTGCAGAAAGTACTTTAAAAACAGGAATATTAAGGAGCTTTTCAAAATAGGGAACAGCCCCCATCCTGTCCTGCAGACAGTGAAAAGCTACAGGAAGCCTCTTCTGCACTGAGCAGTGTCATGGTATGTTTGGATACCTCATATTTACTGTACAAAGTCCTTCATAATTTCAACTATAGTTTATGAGCTCATTAGGAAAGCAAACAAAAAACCCTGGCAAATAAAGGCTCAATCTCCTTTGTACATAGGAGTCTAACATGTCATTTCCCTCGTTCACCACTTCATTCCTTAGGTTTTGAACACTCAGGTTCTCTAATCCATAACAGCCCTTCCTGGCACCATACCCTGCCTATGTCTTGCCCTCACTCTGGCCAAGTGGCCCTGCTGTAAGGAGATCCCCTAAACTCACCAGGACATGGTCCTGGCCAGCCTGCTCTAGGGAATCCTGCTGGGGCAGATGTTGGACCAGAAGACCTCCACAGGTCCCTTACAACCTCCACACTGGGGTGGGATACTCTGCTTTCGTTTGTCTCCTAAAGCACCTCAACTCAGACCTGCTGCCCACTAGGAAGGATGCTGGGACAAGGAATGATCCCAAACTCAATCCTCTCTCAGGATTCATCCCCAAACAACAACTCCCCACTCCAGAATATCCTGTGGCAACAGAGCCAGAAAAGACCATTTTATCGTGGACATCAGCTGGGGCAGCCCAGGAGTCACAGCACTTCAGCTGATGAACACGAATCAGCACCTGCAGCAAGAGTCACAGAGCTCTGAGAAAACCAGAAAGGCATAAGGAGGCAGGATTTTGTTCCCTCTGGGAGAGCAGCCCCTCAGCAGAAAGGGCCACTGTTGAGTTGTCACCTGGCACCAGCAGACTGAGCACGGCAGAGCCGGGACTCCCTGTGCTCCCAGGCTCCCTGTCCTGCATGACAGGTTTTTTCCCAGTACTGCTAGAGAGGACATACCAGTGCTCCTGGTGGCCTCCCAGCCCTCTCCATCTCCCTGACTGGCACCATGGGACTCCCCTGCCCTCTCTCCCACACAAACTCCCTCCACTGGCTGCACATCCCTGCACCACAGCACAGCCAGAGGCAGCTGAAAGCCTCCCACTGTCATCTCTGCTGGCCTCCCCCAGCCTCTCCAGGCTCCCAGCACTGGCCAGACTCCACAGGGAAAGAGAGGAGTAGGAGAAGGCGTGCAGTGATGCCTCTGCTGCTCGGCTGGAGCCCCAGCACTCAGGGACTGAACCCAGAGCAGAGACAGTCAATGACATGGAGGCAGCACAACTCCAGGTGGGTCACCCGGGCTCTTTTGGCTCCTTGTGGTGTCCTGTGCAGCAGGAACAGACAGGGAGTGAGCTGAGCTCCAAGCCACCTCTTCCCTCTTGTCAGGCAGCTCTGCCGAAGAGCTGCCACAGCAACAGGGGCACCTCTTCCCAGCTGGGCAGCTGTGTTCCCCTACCCAGCTGTGCCTGGAGCTTACCCTAGCAGTGTGTCCACCCACAACTCCTTCAGCTGCAGAAAGAGAGCAGAAACAGCCTTAGGCCCTGCTGCCCTCCAGAAGGAGAGCAGAGATGGGTCTTTGCACTCGTGGGGAAGGGCACGGGGGCAGAACAGAGGTGCTGCCCGACCTCTGGCTCCCTCTGCCCTCTGTGTGGCATGGGCACAGTTGGGAACCTCTCCTGCCTGCCTCTTGGATGTGGGAACCACGACTCACCCAAAATGGCAATGCAGGAGCCAGGGGGGCAGAGGCAGATGAGGGATGTTTTGTCCTCATGGTGACCTTGCTGTTCTTCCTCCCCAGCCAGCTCCTTCCTCACACCCAGCACCCACAGCTGGTCCAGGGGACAGAAGGAGCTGTGGGCACAGGTTGGTGCCCTGTTTGCTACGAGGAGAGGCAAGCAGTGAGCTGGAGGTGGCTTCCACTGAGTCTGACATGCATTTATGTACATGCCCTCGGATCCTAGGACAAATTTCAGTAAACAATCTTCAAGACAGATATTTCTGATACACACATGCTCTGCTCCAGATGTGCAGCTGTTCTGTGTGCGACCAAGCAACTCAGCCACCAGGACCATCCCCTTAAACACCAGTTTACACAATCTGTTACTGGGAGCCCCAGAAAAACAGCTTCTCCAGCGGGTTCACACAACAGCCAGAGCTTGAACCCTAAGGGCAAAACCCTTGACCGTAATAATTCAGGGGGCAACAAGAAGCAGTGAAGCCACATGAAATAAATGTCAAGAGAGGGGTGCTGCTCCTGGCCCTGGGTTCCCTCCTCCATGCATGGGGATGTGACAGCACAAGCCTGTGAAAGCACACGGGCTGCTGAACACTCCCTCCACACTGTCCATACTGATAACTGTCACTTGTCTTTCCCACGGGTGAGCGTGGGAGGGCAGGCTCAGGAACATCTCCACCAGAACACAGCACCCTGTGCACAGCCTTGGTGCATGGTGCCAGAGGAACCTGTCCTTGGAACCCTTTGAAGCCACACAGCAAGAGGGCATGAACATCTCCTGCTCCAGTCACCCGCACCATGCCCCTTCCTAACCCCTGTAATTGTTAGCACCATCCTCTCCCAAGTCCTGCCTTGGACACCCACCCAGGGTAAACTTATGCCTGAAAAAAAACCCTCTAACTGAGGATTTGCAGTGGCAAAGCTATAAAGGTAAAAAAAAAAACCACCATAGAACACAAGTAATTGTTTATCAGCACTGCCATTCAGGTGTAATTCTGAAAAGGAGCAATTCCTCTGAATTATTAAACACTTGGCTCCAACCACTGAATCAAATTCATTCCCAGACATTCTCCTTTATTGTATTACTCAGCTTTTTCCGAGTCTTACAAAAACCAGGACTTGGGTGCCTTGCCACCCAGAAACCAAAGGAAGCTTCCATGAAACCAGCAAACACCTCCCATCCTCTCAACATTGTCATTAAAAAAGCAAAACAACCCGGAGAGGTTCTACAAGTCAGCCTATAAACCCAGGCATGAGGAGAGTAATGTCAGTGGTAATGGGGCAAGAAAGGCAGGGTAATTATACCACACCAAATTTGCAATCGTGCTGCATTCCTTGCCAGTGAAGGCCAGCTAAGAATTAGATACACCTTTTTAAATCATCAAAGGGAGTGGCTGCAAGATATAAGGTGCTGGGATTAAGATGAAGTTCTGGGTTTGCCAGTTCTCAGCAATGGCTTTGGTGGCTGGGCTGGGCATGTCATTAACTGCTCCCAAATGGTGTTCACGCCATGCCACTTCTTTTTAATCTTCATATGATTCTCTGCACTTCAAGAGTCCCAGGCTCCCACTGAGCAAAAGGCTGTACAAACCCAGAAAGGGAAGACAATACCTATCCACAAGGTTTTTTGCACCTGGTCAACCAGACAAGTTTGGTAACTTGTACCTCAGCACCATTTCAGTAGCGCACAAATATTTACCATGTTACTCCAGCTACTACGACAAGGTCTGCAAGCCCAGGCCCTCAAGCATAACTCAACAGCTTCCCTGCCAAGAAAGCTGTTAAAAATACTGAATGGGGGCTATTTTGTACAAATGATTTAGCAAGAACTACATGGGTCAGGGAACAGATTTGGCTCAGACCTCTCCTTTTTCAGAAGAACAAGCACAGGAGAAGTGCAGCACTCACCCTGCAGTTCCTTGCAGAGGGGAACCTGCTGGGAAGCTGGGTCCCAAGGAACCCACTCCATGGGTGAGAGGTGCTGCCCAGAAATGGAACCTGCTCCATGGACTGCTGGGCAGTGCAGGTAATCTTCTGCTGGAGAACACCTCCCTCGGAGAAACTCCAGTAGTGACCATCATGCAGGCAGGACAGCAGCACACAGAGGCAGAGCTCCTCTCTGGCTGCCTCACATTGTTCGTGCTGTACCCAGGATTTTCAGTGTCCTCCTGGGCTATTATAGGTTAAGAGGATAACATGGCACAGAAACAGAAAGGCACAGAACACCAGAGCTTTAAAAACTCATGAATGTCCTTTTCCGTCAGAATTTCATAGTGTCGGTTGTTCCAGTCAATCCACGGCCGACAAAACAAATGCTGCACTTGTGCTAGTTTGGGGAAAACATGCCAAAAAGACAAGCACAAGGCAAAGCAGCTAGCCAAATGGACAAGTCTTGCTATTTAATTATTCTGAAATGACAAAGTTCATTTAAAACCAGCTACAAAACAAATACATAATGATGGCTTCTCCCTTCATAAAACATCATGCTTTGGCACAAACAACTGGCTGTCCTGATTTTGTGTCCAATGAATTTCATCTTATCCAACAAAGTGGCTCTCTGTACAGCAGAGAAGACAAAGGGTTCTTAAAAGAGCTCTTTAGACAACGTGCAATGCTATACAACTAAATGAAAAAAAAAAAAAGCTTAGGACGATTTCTGTTCTCTCTTAGGCCAACAGAAAAAGAAAACATAACACAGTTGGCATCAGCATTGTGGTGAGGCGAGCAGCACACAGGAGCTGAAACCCATCAAACTAATTCCAGTTCCACTTTGTGGTAAACTTGTGAATGCACTCACCTGACCACTGTAAAGCCATCTGTTTCTGATGTGTGATGGGTTCGTGTTACTGCACTACTTACAAATTTAGTCTCCAGCTTTTCCATGTGGTGATGAGACACCCAGTGTTTTGGCAAGAAGGAAACAGTCCAGTGGTTTTCCCATGCCAAGACCTGGGCCATAGGGATGCTCACTGCCATTGTGCCCAGCTGTGCTGGTACACCCTGAAGAAGCCATGACTTCAGTACGTGACTTCCAAACACGAGCTTCTATGAGCCATCCCAAACTGGGCATCCAGAGAGGAAAACATGCCCAAATTAGTGGGCACTACTGAAAAAGTAGCCAAGCATCTAAACCCTTGCACAATCTGTTCTTACACTCAGTACCTCTTGATTTCTCAAACGGCATCACCTACTGATTGCAAGTGTTTCCCAACGGACACCGTCATATTGAAACCCTAAATATTGCAGTGACTTTGCTTCTCCCACTCCACTTTACTCAACCTCATTAATCCTCACAGCGCCTCAGAAGAGGAAGGACAGGCACATTCGCCAACCCAGCCCAGTGTGCAAGCAAGAGGCACGAAAAACCAAGGGACACCTGCGAGGTCCTGCAGAGCACACGCCAACTCCAATTGCTGTGTCACGTTTCTGAAGGGATGCTCACGCCATCACATCCCAGTGGTGAGGAAGTGACTAGAAAGCCTTCCTCAATTCCCCCCACCCAAAAGCCTGAACTCATCCAAAGGACCATGACAGCATGTTTGGCGGGTCGAGTCACTCCTGCTGCGGTGCAGGCGAGGGCACGAGCAGGGCGGGCGGCAGGGACACCCGCAGCCACGGCCGCGTTGCATAACTACGGCCACTGCACGTCAATGGCAGCTCACCGGCACGGGCCGGCTTATGCAATTACCGCACCTCGCCGGAGGCTGCGGGGACGGCGGGCCCCGGGCAGCTGCGGCCGCACTCGGCCGGGACACTGCCCTCAGCCTCCGGCCGGAGCTCTG
>VZRO01000988.1:1425694-1455240 GCA_013397915.1 Daphoenositta chrysoptera
AGGGGAGCGGGGAGGAGGTTCATTCGGGAGGGGCCGAGCCGTGTCCCCACCTCTGGAGGAGGGGAGACACCCAGGACGGCCGGCTCGGCGCATCCTCTTGGCCGGCGTGTCCGAGCTCAGACATAAAGGTGATCCCTGAGATGATGGGCGCGGGGCTCCTGTGGCCCCTCCCCAGGCACCCATCACCTGCGGGCGCCAGGTGAGGGGCCCGGACTGGCAGGGCCCGTGCCCACCGCCGGCCCCCAGCCCAGCGGAGCCGCGCTCTCCCCGCTCGCCGAGGGACGGCCCCGCCGCGGGGCTGAGGAGCGGAGGAAGCGGCAGCANNNNCCCTCTCCCCCGCCCTCCGCCCTGTCCCCAGCGCCGCCGCCGCCGCTTCCACAAGATGGCGGGGACCGTGGCGGAGCGGGACGCGCTGGTGAGTGCGGCTGTGGGCACCGGGACGGGCACCGGGACGGGGCTGGGGGGCCGGGCAGGGCACCTGCGGAGCGGGCCGGGCTGGGGGGCTCCTCCCGGCCCTGCCTCAGCGCTCTCCTTTTCACCTGCAGAAAATAGAGGACGGGCATTTAAACAACTCCCTAGGATCTCCGGTGCAAGCTGATGTGTACTTCCCTCGCCTGGTAAATCACCTTTGTTTATTTTTATTTTTTTGGGGGGTGGTGGTGTATTTTATTTTGGCAACCCCTTTACTGCCTCCCGCTCAGCTCCGGCTGCACAAGGGCGGCCGCTGCTGATGCGGAGCTGACCCTCGCCACCTTCCCCCTGTCCTTTCCAGATCGTCCCCTTCTGTGGGCACATCAAAGGAGGAATGAGGCCGGGAAAGAAGATCTTAGTTATGGGCATAGTGGACCTCAACCCCGAGAGGTAACACCTGGGCAGGGCTGCCCGCGCCGGGGGCAGCGGCCCCGGGGAGGGGGCGAAGGGGGGCGGCCACCCGCACGTACACACACACACATCCGCACGGATCCCTCCTTTCTGGAAAGGATTATTTTTATCATTTTAAATATAGCATGCTGATTTCTCCTTTGACCCATAGAGGGGGCATTTCTTCAAGGGATTCCGTTTTCACTTGGGAGTGAAGGAGCATATCAAGCATATGTATCTGCATATATGTACAGATATATGCACAACACCATGCACACATACACACACATATGTGTGTACCATAACCATATCCTTGTCTCTGCTGGGCTTTCAGAGAGCTCCGAACGAGCTGAGCTGTCTTCTACCCTGTGCCGCTATGTGGCTTTAATAAGCTGAGAAATAAGACTGGTGGCATTTGGGGCTTATTTGCTTTTTTTCTGGCTGAATCAGAACTGTTCTGTTTGTGTTGCAGCTTTGGCATCAGTCTGACTTGTGGAGAGTCAGAAGATCCTCCTGCGGATGTAGCCATAGAACTGAAAGCTGTGTTTACAGAGAGACAGTTTGTCAGAAACTCTTGTGTAGCCGGAGAATGGGGGGAAGAGCAGTCGTCTATTCCTTACTTCCCATTTATACCGGACCAGCCTTTTAGGGTGAGTACCAGGATGGCAGTGGCTTACACCGTGCCTGATAAAGTGTCATTTGATGCGAGTTGCAGCAGAACCTGACGTGCCTTTCATGAAATCACAGTGTATCCCGCACTGCTCCGGTTGAGACACCAGTTGCTGGTTTGTTTGTATCCATCGAGTTGCATGGAGATGCTGCTGCTACGTGCAGCTGCAGGCAGTTCAGATGGGGCTGTGAACACCTCACCTGGGCGCTATGACAAGTCAGAGGTTGTAATACTCTGTGATGAAGCACAACTTCCTGAGCTTAGTTTTATAGCCATAAATTAAGAAATACCTCTATGTTATTAGTGCATTACAAGTTATTACTGGAGAATGTTAATATTCAGTGGGACTGCTGTATATTTTGATGGTTTTTTTAATGGACATACTGTTTGCAATTTAGTGCAGCTAATAAGGATCACGTTCATCCTTTGTGTCCAGGGATGTTACGTTAAGGTTGACCGTAGGTCTTCCTGTTAGCAGATTAAACAGCTAAGCAATAGTGGTATTCTTTTCTGAACCCTGGGATTAAACCTTCCATCGAATTTAAATCTCTAGTCACTTGAAAATGGTGTACATGGAAGTGCTGTAGTGCTGTGGATGGACTGGGTTGACCTAGAAGCAGATTCCCATCTGTAGTGTTTATGGTTATGTGAAGATGTCTTTGCAAATCAGGACTAACAAAGTATGCAGCTGCAGAGGGCTGCTTCTCTCTCACTACATTGAGGGGAAAAGGCTGCATGCCTTTTGCATGCAGCTGACCCAGAAAGCCCCTCCTCCTCCCCATCCCTCTTACAAAACCTTACTGGCCCCTCTGCTAAATGCCAGTGCTATGACCAGCTGCCAAACTCTTTTAATCCTTCTTGCCCCCAAGATAATCTCCCCCAACCCCAAAAGCTCACCATCTCCCCAGATGCTTGGTGTTAAGAGGGTGTTTATGACTGGTTTTGCTGCAAATTGGTTGCGCTCTACTTGCTTCTACAAACTCACCCTCCCATCAGAACTGGCAACACCCTTTGGTGGTACCATTTGGTGGTGTGGGAAATGCACTTGAAACGGTTTGGAGGCTGGGTCCTGCTCCATCTGAGAGGGTTCCACTGCCTCCTGCACTGGGTGGTGACTGGGCCCTCAGACGAGCCAGACAGATTACCCAGAGCAAGTTTTGTGCATGTCCCAGTAATGACAGCTGCACATTTATCATGGGAGACTGTAGAAAGGGAGTTGTTCTTTTGCCTTTTTTTTCCTCCTTTTTTCCCAAATGCCCAAATGGAATTGAGGCTCCCGACTGACTGTGTACCTTTGATGGTCTCCCTCTCAGGGAATAAATTGGACTATTAGGTGTTCTTGCCAATTACTTGTGATCCAGTCCAATTAGCACCGTGGCGTGGCCGCGGGTGATGTGAAAAGCGGACTGTGAGCAGTGTTAACCATATCTTTTACATAACGAGGCCTCAGGCAGGCACTGCCGCAGTGACACAGGAGCTCCCTGGTGCACTACCAGGGATCCAGGAGTTCCAGCTCTCCTGGACTGCCTGCTGCCACTTCTCCCAGTGCAACGTGCTCTAAGCCACTTGGGCTTTGGCTCAGTCAGTTTGTCACGGGCCCTGTTCCCATTTTTATACACTGTAATAGCAGCAGAGTCAAGTGTCTGGTAGCAGCACTTCACTCTGGACTTCCAGCCCCTGGAAATGACCCAGGATTTACATGTGGCTTCCCTGAAGATTTTCTCCTTAGTGTGTCTGGATCTGGAGGTCTTCAAGGGCCTGTAAAAACGCGTGTTCTGTGCTCTCATGTCCCAGCTTCCTGCCGGGGCAGTTCCAGCAAAGCGTAACAACAGGGCACCCTCTCAAGCCACCCCTAACATCAGGAATCTCCCAACGTGTCCAGGCTTGTTCAGCTCCACGCTTTGTTGCTTTTCCAGAGCATTTCTGCAGGTCTCTCAGGAGCAGGGATGAGCCGTGTCCCTCGCTGATCCTGTTGTGCCTCCTGTGAAGTGTCTAGCTCAATTCCAGCAGTCCTGCACTGCATTTCCTTCACTGCGGCCCCAGGATGGAGTTCAGTCTGACAGGGACTGTCTGCAGCCCCGGGAGCGAAGGGTTTTTAGTTCTGCAGCAGCTGTGTATGTGTGGGAGGGGAGGACAAACTTATATCCCCCTTCCGTGTTTACTCCTTTCCCGTAAATTAAAAGCAGTGTGGAAAGCATTGCAGAGGGAACTGCCCCTTTCTGCAGCAAAAAAAAAAAAACAAACCACCAAACCCAACAACTTTGTAGCAAGGACTGCAAAGTTTGGGTTGGAGATAAAATTTCCTTCTCCTGTGATCAGCAGTTGGAGGCTGTTTCTGGCATTATTCCAAGACACAGTAGCCAGTGGACTGGATTCCAGTGTGCTTACTGCTACGACAACATGAGATTGGATTAATGTCCCTGTGCAGAGCCCTCATAATGTAACTGGTGGCAAGGGCACAAACTGGTCTCAGCCGTGCCTCTTGCCTGGCACATCAGTAGCACAATGTTTGAAGTGCTCTTTGTGTGCTGTGAAATAACTTCCCAGTTACACTGTGAACAACATGCTTCAACATTTTATCTTTTACAGGTTGAGATACTTTGCGAGCATCCCCGTTTTAGAATATTTGTGGATGGACATCAGCTCTTTGATTTTTACCACCGTATTGAAACACTCTCAGCAATTGACACAATAAAGATAAATGGAGATCTTCAGCTTACAAAACTGGGCTGAGCTTGTTAGGACTGCAGATTCCAAACCAGCTCAGGTGCCATCGTCTGTTGGGAGCAGTGACAGCCGGCTCTGGACACAGCTATGGTAGGAAGGCTGCCCTGTTCCTTTTCCGCATGCAGTTCTTCACTCCTGTGCCGATGAACCGGGCTGTTTTTTATCCTAATGAAGAGCACTGTTGGTTAATAGACATTGAGCCGTTTTTCTTGGATCAAAATAGCCCACCTGTGCTGGATAATCAAATTGGAATGGATTCAGAAAGACTTTGCAGTCTTGTTTCAAATCTCACTGAAAAGGCAATCTCTGAAATGCGGCGCTAAAACCGGTTACTGAACAGTAGTGACAACAAAACCAAGTTTTTCTTTTGCAAATACTGTTTCTGCACTGAAGTGGAGTAGTGTAGCACAACACAGGGCCACGTGCTGACGTCCTGACCCGGGGCCTGAGCCTGGTTCCATGGAAATCAATGGCGAAACTCCCACTCACTTTAATGGGGTACAATCAAACTGTCTAGTCCTTAGTCAAGCACAATTCCCACTGATTTCTATGGCATTTTTGCACACACCTCGGGGCCTGCCCTTCTGCTGGTGTGAATCAGCATTGCTTCCATAGCTTGTAATGGAATTTTGCTGATTGCCCTCAGCTGCTGGTTTGGCCCAAGGACTGTGCAAAAACTGACTGAAGGTGTGTGGACACAGCCTGTGTATTTTAGTCAGGGTATTTGCATAGAATGTAGATGGTTATGAGTTTTTGCACAACGTATTGTTAATACAATTTTTAAAACTTATCTGTAGTTTATTTATTTATACTCATTGTATGTATTATTAGTAAAAATGAACAATCTTACTGACGGTTAAGAACAGCAAAGTGTAAACATTTTGAATGTACAAAATGTCTTAGGTTCTTTGGGTAAACTTTACATATCGTTCTTGAAAAACCATGTTTCCTATCGCACATTTAGTTACATTTTAATGGAGCCCTCTAGGCCCTGGGAAAACGTGGGCATGGTAGTTGGTGGAGGGAACTCTGCATATTCACTAGAATCTGTTTTTCAGGGCTTACTAACTTTGCTGCGCAGGATAGGTTTGAGTTGAAGTCGATCCATTTTGAAAACTTAAACAGCAAATTTGTGGGTTTTACTGTCCTCTCATAACCTGAGAAAAAGTTAAATTTGGCAATCTCTTAGTTCAGAAAGAGAACCAGCCTCTTTCCAAGGGAGATGGGAGATTCTTTACACTTGTTTGAGAACATATTTGGCCTTTGATATGACAATTAAAACTTGTCTAGACAGCCAAGTTATTAATGCTTGAAAATCAGCTACTCCACATGAATAATAACTTTTCAAGTAGCTTTTTAAATAGTAGGTATAGCTGTATAAACACAGTCATTGTGCTACACTATAAATGAACACAGCCACTTTTCTTGACTTCTTTAGGACTAAATACACTTTTTTCCTTGGCTGCTCACAGCAGACTTCAGTGGGTCTTTCTGAGTGGTTACAATCATGATATAAACATAGATTTAGGCAATTTTGAAAACACATAATATAGGGACTAAAACACAGACTATAAAAACATCCTTTGTAGCACAGTATTTAAGGAAAAGAAAACAAAAAGAGAAGAATCTCACAAACGGAACTATGTTAAACCTGCAATAAAAGTGGGGTTTAAAGCAACCAGAACTGGAATATCCAAAGTTAAGGGTAGAATGCCAATGCAAAGCCTCATTTTGTGCTAATTTGGCCTGCAGTTAAGAAGCCTTAGACTGCAAGCTGAAATTCCAACTGTGGCTCTAGTCCAAAGCCTGTTGAGGTCAATCAGAGTCCTCTGAGCATAGAAGCCTGATTCTTATTTCATGCAAGTGCAAATCTCTTTGTAAAGCAGGGGGGTTGTTGCTGCTGCTGCAGATGAATTAAGAATCAGGCTGCTACCTATAAAACGCAAGTTAAAAATTTAATTTTTAGCTTTAACATTTGACGTTCCCTGACTTTTCTTCCTACTTCCAAAATAAAAGAGAAGCTGTTGTTTTCCAGATGATCTTTTTATCTGGTGTGTGGCTTTTAAGCTGTACATCAGATTCTATATGTACTCCAGATTGAACTGAAATGTTCCTGTCTTGCTCTGTTTTTACTCTTTTACATGATACATAATGACTGTGTCATTTTCCATTGTATAAAGAATGCTGACGGTGTTTCGGTACAAAATATATTCTTAAAAATTATGATAATAAAAATCCAAGGGAAAGGTGCTTCTACATGAGGTATTTCGGATTTTTCTCCAGCTTGGAAATTCCGTATGGTTCCAAAGCTGATGCAGGCAGAAGATGAATTCTGTTTGGAGAGAAATTTAGCACCCTCTGTGCCTAGTGCTTTCTCCAGCTGGACATCCAAAGCCAGGTTTGCTGATGCAGGGCCAAGTGCCTGGGCCTGGCCTGCTGGGCCAGTGGGAAGTGTAAGCAAGCACCACGCCCCTACAGTAGCACAAACCCAAAAGGGGATCTCCCTGACAGCCCAGCAGTAGAGATTCCCCCTCCATGCCTTTACTGTATCCTGGAAAAAGCATTTTGGCTGCCGTGGGTTTTCACAGCCCCCCCACGTTTTCTCTGCTGCGGGGGCCCGGCGCAGCACAGTGCCTACACCGGGGATGCCAAGGTGAGCTCAGTGCAGTGTCAGGGGCATCTCTGGTGGGAGCCAGGGCCAGGTGATCCTGCCCTGCTCCTGTTCCCACCCACTGGGCTGGGCACTCCCATTTGTTCCTGCTCCAGGAGTTTGCTGTTTGGGGAAAATGCTCTTTTGACCCTGATTTTGGTTTTGCCTTTGCATAACTCCACCACCTTATCCTGCCCTGCTGCAGTTTCTGAGCCAGGCTTCGAGGCAAGAAGGGCTGTGAATCCTCTTCTGATGGGTTATGGCTTGGCTGAGAGCTCAAGAAAGGGCAGGAAGACACAGTTGAAGAAAGCTTCCACATCTATCTGTCTATCACCTGATGGGAAGCCTTTTTATTTTTCTTTTGCTCTTGGCACTACCAGGGGATGGCAGGTGAAAAAAGGATGATGTCTGTGTAACCAAGGGCTGTTCCACTCGTGCTTGACTTACACTGGCTGATCATGTTAAGAAGCAACTGCAGAACACTTGCACGTGCAGTGTAAGTCAGAGAAAACTGAGGCCTTAATTGTTTCTACTCAGTTGGACTTTGGATCAAATCCAAGTGTTTCAAATGGGAGACTGTGCTGCAGAATTTATACCTGAATTTTTCAGTCTCCACAATTTAGGGATTCTTCATATCTTCATTTTGGATATAAGCCCTAATAGACAGGAAATAAAGACTGTTTCCAAATTAGGCCAGGTTTATAATATGTTTTTCAGTAGGGACCAGTAGTTTGTGGGGTTCTTGGAAGCTGCAATTCTTCAGGACTTCAGGAGTCAATGAACCAGCCTTTGAAATCTTATGCTAAAATTTATTAGCTGGATATTTCTGTGGTTTCCTCTGAATGAGGAAGTTGACTCTGCAATGAAAGAAGTCTTGAATGGGTAAAACCCATGTGCAGTGGAATCACTCAACTTAGCATAGCTTTATTTTTCCAAAGGGGAAAAAGCAAAAAAAATACAACTAACCAAAAAAAAATCACAACCAAATTATTTAGTTATGTTTGGGATTGGCTGTGATAAAGCTGATTTGATTAAAAAAAAAACAAAACTAGGTTATTGCCTGCTCAGAAAGAGCCTTGAAATATTTCAGTGTCATGTGAGGTAGTCTGTCTAAACATATTTCACACAAACGCTTTTTCACAGGCAACTTGTTAAAACTGTTACAAAATACCTTCTTTTTGTGTCACAATTAGAAATGTTTGCCCCACCTTGAAAGAACATTTTGTACTAAATATTCATATGTTGTCTATGAGAACTTGCACTAACATATTATATTCTCCCTCCCCTCCCTGGCTAGTTTGAGCAGAAATAGGCGTAATATTGCTAAACCGGTTGAATGTGACATGTGCTTGAGGCCTAGCATCTTTCTCAAGGGCTGTTTTGAGTAAACAGCCTGAAAACCAAAGGGAGAGCCTGAATCACCATTCTGCTGTGCCAGCTTTCCACCCTTGTCACTCTCCTGCTGTGAGGCTGAGACTGAAGCCCAGAGATTTTCACGCAGGGAACAGCACTGAGATTTTTATCTTCGGGTTTTTCAGTGTGGAGGAAACAAGGCCAGAGCAGCCACAGGTCTGATCAGCTTGGTACTGAGGTTGGGGCAGCATGATGTGCTGTGGTCCTAACAGAGCAGGAGTTCAGAGGGCATTGGTGGGTATTTCAGAGCCAGACAAGAGCACAGGCTGTGGAGATGCAGGGCAGCTTCCCAGGGATGGGCTTTTTCCACGTTTTTAGCTGGTACCTTCTGCAACCCCCTACCATGGGACACGTGGCAAAAAGCCAGCATTGCTTACGACTTGGACAGCATGGATTGGTTCATGTTCCTACTCGCCTGATGTAAAAGAGGCTCCCAAATAAATAACAGGAGAATATAGGAGTAGCCATGCCACTGAGGTATTTTTTTCCTCACTGACATTCAAGCAGTATATCTGATGTGGGGCTCATTTTGCCTTCCTGTCCAGAGGAAATGCTCCCCTGAGAAAACTCCAGCACTGTTTTCTGCACTGAGGCTGCACAGAGACCTTTCCATGCAGGAAACTGCAGAACCACGATTCTGCTGAACCAGTTAGCAACCTCCCAGCACCCCTGGAGTTGATGTGACAATGTAAGGAACAAGAGTCAGGGGCTGAGGGCAGCCCCAGATGCCCTCTGTGATAAGCACAGAAGTAAGGAAGAAAAGCTTGTGCCAGTGTAGGAACAGCAAGTGAGCTGGCGAGGGTTTTTGTAATCGTGGTATTGTTCTGGTTTTCTCACGTGGATCAGAAAGCACACGGGTGAAAGTCACTTTACAATGAATGGTGTGCAGGGTTACAACCAAGGCCAACCCAAACAGGGAGGAAAAAAAATGAGCTGCAGACGCCCTATCTGGCTTTGATACACCCTCCCAGCTCCTCCCAGCAATCACTGCTGTTATAAACATAGACAATTACTACAACAAGGAGATTCAGCAGCATGTGCAAAATCAAAATAATAAACTCCTACTCTGCCTCAGGTCCTCCCTAGCTCCTGTTGCTAGGCCTCTCCATCTGTCTGTCAACAAATAACCATGTCCTTCTGCTTTTAAAATCCATGTCAAAAATCCCTTTGACTTTCATGGAAATAGGTCCCTAAGAAAAGAGTTATTTCTAGCTCTCACTCTCCAGTTATTTTCAGCTGGGGCATACACTAAAACTGAGTTTATTTTTAAGTGTGAATAGAGGACTATTTCTGACTGTATTATACATTGGATAGAGTCAACAGGAAGCACAGCCTCTCTCTGCTGCAAGAACACTGGTTTCACAGTTTGCTGGTTGAAATGTCTTGTATTCATTACCTTCTGATTTTAAAAAGTGAGAGTGTGCACAAAACAACCAGGCAATAACAGTAATATGTATCATTCACCACAGATCATTTTTATGTGTTGTGCTGATTTCATAATGAACTTTTAATAACAATAAAACATGAAATCTTCACTTGGTTGTTCTGTCTTTTATCTGAACTATCAGCGCTCATTACATGTCCTCTCGACTTCTTTAAGTTCTGGCTCTTTCATCTCCTGTTTTTCAGACTCTTTCCCTCATTAAACTATAGTGTGAAACTTCAGAATGAGATGTGCAGCTTTGGTAGCAGCTTGTGTAAAACTGCTTTACAGGTTAAATGCACCATACAGAACAATCAAATAACTTCATTAGAGGAAAGAACAGCTTGCTGACTCTTGCAAGATTCCTGCTGACAAGCCTCAGGAGTTAACAGGCACGACTCAGACCTCAAAACCACAGGTCACTGATCACTTCTGCACAGGGTGAAACAGCAGTGTAACTCACACGTGTGTTCCAGTTTGCTCTGGTGGGGGTGGATTCCTAGGTGAGTGTGACAGGGTGAGTAAAACCACCAGATCAACTCCAGAGGCACATTATTATGAGATCCAGTGTTTCACTTTTTGGCGTCACCTTAACTAAAGTTCACATTGGCCCGACTGAGTGCAAGAGGAAACTTTAAGGTCTCAGCTTCTCTCAGTTTAAGTTATTGGAAAAATTCTGTGTGACCCAAGTGGGTAAGGGTTATGCCCTACATCCTGTTGTGGCTGTAAAACACAGAAGAAACTGTGAAAAAGAAAAATAAATTTTTTCTTCAGAAAACCTCAAAATTCAAACAGTACTAAAGCAGAAGGTGAACAGTATTTGAATACAGCTAGTTCTGTGTTTTTTGTCCCAATAAAATGACGATTCAGATGCTGCACAGGAAGTTCACCCTAGCTCTAAGCCATGAGTATTAATCTGTGGCCATTCCTGCTCAAAGCTGGCCAAAGGTTTGTTTACTGCACACAACCCTAAGAAGGAGTATGTTGACATCTGGAGATTCTGAGATAAAACATGGCATTTGGTAACCTCAGTGCAAACCAGAAATGGCTGTGAATGGTATAAAAGCATCATCTAGTCCCCACCAGACAGCAGAACCACACAGCACCTGCAGAAGGGGATTTTCAGAAAGGGGAATATACATTTAATTTCACCACTTGCATGGGCTAACTCCTACAGAGGCTCTTGGAAGGCTCTCGTTCGAGCTGTAATACTAAAGTAAACTACAGGCATGTTTTGGGGGGAAGGGAAGGGGTCAGGAGGACACCTGATGTGCCAAGAGCCATGTGTACTTCTCTCCCACTCAGATCAGTACTACAGACATCTCACAGCTGGGCCTTATTTTGGTGGAGTGTTTCTGAGCTTCGAGTGAAGCCAATTCATACTGAGGGATTTACTCACAGGAATACCACGAATATGACTCTTTGCTAGCACTGCCCTTGATTTTATTTTTAAATTATGACTTTCACCACTTTTCTAAGAATAGAGGCTGGCTCTGAAACACCACGTCGGCTCCAGCATTCTTCAAAAGTTACACATTTCTTATCCTGTTGAGGTTTTGAGGTTTCAGTTTCCTCACTGGTGCCTTGCTAGACCCGGGCTGTGATGCCAGGAGGGGTCATTCTGTGAAAGACCCCGAGAAGGAGGTGTCTTTCAGCAGCTCTCTTCCCAGCAGGCAAAAAGAGACCTGCTGCTCTCTCTCAGGAGCAAGAAGTGACAGCAAACCAGAGCTGTTGGTTGGCAGAGCAGGGCTTTCCTTGTTCCTGCTTCTGAAAGGCAGGAACAAAAGCCTGGTTAATCAGAAAAACTGCACTGAAGCTGAACAGTAGATCTAAGCACCAGAGAAAAAGTAGGTTTCAGTACTAAGCAATCTGATGCTAACAGCAGAGCCATGGGCTGGGGTTGCTTCGATGGAGCAGAGAAAAAAAGCTCTGTTTTTGTGGAGCAGCCTCTTGCCAAGCATGGATGGAGATGCTGGACGTTTCTGACAGTGCTCAGTGGCTCTGCCTTCGCCTGGCTCCAAAAAAACCCTCTGATGGGCAAAAAGCCAGTGCTGACAGTATTGTAATGTATGACAAGCTCCAGTAGCAGCTCCAGCACTGCATGCTCCAAGAGGCAGAGAGGATTCTTTCCTGGCTGCTCTCTAAGAAATTTTCTGTTCAGTGGGAAAGGTAATGGCTGTCTAAGAGAGATCTAGATCAGAATTAAGAAGAGAATATGGCTCTAGGTAGAAAAAACACTCAGGAAAGTAACAGATTCACTACAATCTTCAGGGGAAAACAAAGTATTTTAATTTAAAAGTGCAAAGCCTGCAGCAAGGATAAAGAGGTTCCTTTTACACCCCATTTTTGGAAGAAAGATACAATGAGCTACAGTGGCTATTAAACAGACTCTGAGGGGCAAAACTGGGAGCAGCATTGGATTATTGTGTGAGTGCAGAACACGGCTTCCACATCCATTCCCTTCCATTTCCACTGCCTTTCCTCAGGGGTGGCCAGTCCTCTCCCTTTGAGAGAGCCATGGCTGGAAACCCTACTGCCAGAGGAACTCATCTGTGGCTTCAGACTTTTTATGTGTCTTCTAACAGACACCGGCCAAGGTGTACTTTATTGAGCACTGCTCACTGAAGAACTTCAAAGCACTGACAAAATCTAAAATTAGCATTAAATCATGAACGCCCCATGCCATTTCTAACATTATTGCTGTTATTCTATGCGCAGGGAGAGGGAAGAACAGAGATGCAGCAGCCATTACTCAGCAGCCAGTGCTGCAATTTGGAATTGATTTCCACACAATGTCCCATCACTGTGACTTTTGGCTACAACACTGAGGTTCAGGCTCCCAAGCCCCCTCCTTTGCTCACCAGGCAGACATTATTTGGACAAAATACACAATGGTGAGGTTGAGTAAGGCTATACACTGAGTAGCTCCTCTGGGATCAGAGGCACTATTTGTAATGCAAAATCCTTCCAAAATATGACTTTTTATAATAGTAAAAATGAGTGGCATTCTGTCAATTTTTTTCACAGTCTCCACTGACTCACAGTGCTTTCAACTGCCATTTAAATAATGCAGAAGAGGAGATAGAACAAGATCAGGGAGTTTACTGCACCTTAAATTTAGAAGATGACGTGCACACGTTTCCCTAGACAAAATACAGTAATCACAACCGGAGTGATGCAAAATCTCTCTTGATTTTGCTGGAAGTACACTGACAGCAACAGAGCACCTGCTGGTTTAAGGCTCCCATAATAAACCTTACCACTTCAAGCTACTCCAAAGATGCTCTCAAGCAAAATAACAGGATTTTATTTAGCAAAGGCAAGCACATGATTGTTTTAATGCAATGTAAAGCTGAAGCTGTGATAATGCAGGCTAGAAGATGATGTTTTTAAGTGAAAGGGAAATTAGTTGTAATTATAATTGTTGTCGTCTTTATGTATTGCCAGCTGTATTGATTACCTTCTTCCTGTGTGTGACTGGCAACTAGGGAACATGATCCATTACCTCATGCTAGTGTTGGAGAGCAGCAGAGATTGGTGTATTTTTAGAAACAAGATTCCCGCAGTGTAATTGTAGCAACTGGGTGATCATACCCATGCATATTAAAATACCAACAGATGAATTCCTGGACAGTACCAGCAAACATTTCACTGTTTGGGGTTGGAAGGAAGGGCAAGAATGCACAGCTCAGAAATTCAACAACTACAGACACAGAGGTTTTACCTCTGAGAGTGACCTCTGAGGGCTGTGTGGCTCACATCGTCCAGTCCGAAAGGGAAGCTGTGAAAAGGCAGAATCTTTTCCTTTTCCTTTCTAGGATGAAAAGATACGAGGTCAGAGGACCAATATGTCTCCTGTCCTACCCATTACACATGAAATTATCTCTGTACCAGTACAGAGAACTGATGGCCATTCCTCAGCATCCTTCAAGGGCTCAGTCCTGGGTCTCAGCCACCAGCGGGCAGTGTTTGGGGTGCCCATGGTGCACGGCCAAGCTCGCTAAACCTCACCAGGACTGCAGAAGTGCCAGGCTGATTCCTGGGAACAAGGATGTACAGATGTGGGCAGACAGCTGGGAGGGCCAAGTTGCTTGTAAGCAAAGCTGGTTGTGAGGGAACCAGGAGCTGCCTGTGCAGGGCTGAAGTGTAGCAGCATCTGTTGGGAACTTGCAGGTCTCATAAAGCATTTATTTGTCTCATGTCAGAGAAGCTGTTTCAGACTCTCTGGGAATTAATTAGCCAGGTTGACAGTCCTGCCATTGTGCTTAGACAGGACTTGTACAGGACCAGCAGAGGTCTGAAACTTTCCACTAAGAGCCAACCCAAGGGTCTGTAAGTAGAGCAGAATATGAGTTCGCTTGTGGAAGAAATAACTAAAGTACACTTGAAGCATTCAGCAGTCACTCAGGTAGTGTCAGAATGCCAGAATCCCAGTAGACTGTTATTGTATCCAATATGAATAAACCGATGGTCACAGACCATCACAGGAGCACGGTGACTATTACAGTTGATAAACTGGCAGTGCAAACAGCTCCCAGGCTTGGTTGTGTTAACAGGAATGTGTTTTGGAGGACAGCACGAGGGATGGATGCTGTGACAGACAGCTATAGCATAGCTGACCTCAGAAACCCGTTCAATAATCTTGAAATTTGTGGTTTTATCACTGCTGCTGCAGTGATTGCAATTGGTGTTGGAGGCTATTTAATGCCTGACCTTTTGCAGGATCCTATTATGTTTATGCATGTGGATATTGTTCATGAATGGCAACATACTACATGCAAAGAAAATCCCTGTCTGCCTTCAAATGTACCACTCCACTGTCTCATTATATGCCCTTTCATCCTTTAATAGGTGGATGAATAAAGAGAAGACCATAACCTAACTTCTCAGTATCACTTAGCTTTCTTTACACTTTCATCATGTTTATTATCACCTTTTTCACGGTACACAGACCTTTTCAACTTAATGACCAAATAACACACTGGAAACTTTTCTAAAAGATGTCTTCAATCCACGCTGTAAGAATTAACAGTCACCAGAGTCAAAGTAAATTGCAGGTGGTGGTGAATTGCCTAACATCCTGATGTAAAGGTAAGATAAAGGCCAAATCTGGGGGTGTAGTGCAACACGAAATCCAAATGTACAGACTTTGCATATCAAGTTTTATCTTCACGTCAGAAAAGCCTCTAATTATGCTGAAATGTGTGCTTTCAAGCTTTCCTACATCTGGCCTTAGGGAAACTCCCCCCATCCCAAACTGACTGCAGCCAGTGACTCCTTCCATGTCTTTCTCTCCCCACAAGGGATTTTAGACAGTGAATCTACACAGCCACGTCACCAGACCAAACAGACCTCCACCTTCTCAGCTTGTTCCCACCTGTCTCTGGCCAGCCTCCAGATAATTTTTGTGTCTTCCTTTATGTTAAAATCATCTTCTTCTACCTGCAGTGTTGGAAGGGAGTAGCCAGACCTGGCCTCTCAGAGCATACTGCTCCAGAGAGAACATCTTGTTCTGGAGAGGGCATGGCAGGAAGAAACATCCCTCATAACATTCAGGGTGATATGAGCCAGGTTTCAGACAGGAGGTCACAGCTTTCACTGCCAGAGACTGCCACCCATCTCAGGCACGTAGCAGCTCCATTTGCCATCGTCTGAGGTGCTTAGTTTAGACCTCAAAGAGATCCAGAGGGAGATCCTGGTTACCTTCACGGATGACCTGCCATACAGGGCCATGAAGCCACAGGCTGTGCTGGTTGGCTTGCAGGTCTGTATCAGCATGCCAACACCTCCACAGCAACATGTAGCCACAGACACAAATACAATTACACACACATTTATTGGGAGAAGGTGGTAGAGTGACTCCAACGTGAGTCAACAGCTTCCTGGGGTGAGGATTTAAAAGTGCTATTTGGTGCAATAAAGACTGGTGCTTAATACACAATTTTCTGCAAAGACGCTTTTTTTTTTTTAAGTTTTTTTGCTTAGGTGAGCAGAGTGACTACATTAATGGGAAAACTGGAAGCCTTTCAAGCTTTTCTGTGGGTGACTAGTAGCTCAAACTGCAGGGGTATTTATGCCACCTTCTGCAGCATCTAATTTCAACTGTGGTAATTCAGTCTGGTCTCTGTGGGTTCCCTATACAGGCGGTGGAAAGATGCTTCTCCAGAGGATGATTTAGCAGGGATGATTTTGATGCCCTGAATGATTTTCCAGAGGTCTTAGCTCCAATGATTATAAAGGAACCTTGAAGACTCTCATTTCCTACCAAACACCTAAATGTACATGCCTGATCTCCTTTTCACACACATATACATCCCGTGTTTGAAGTCAAAAACCCAAATAAACCAGATATGGAAACAGTGGACCAGAGATAAGCGACTCCAGGTGTTTTCTTAAGTACCTAAGAGGAAAGAAACTACCACCCTAAGAAAGTGAAAACCAGCAAAAGCTTTCAGTGCTGAAGGCAGAGCATTATGCATAACTAACACAATAAAGAAGACACTTGCGATTTTGCTTCCACAGGGGTTCACCTCTCCTGCCAGGCTTGGAAAAAGATTTGAATAAAAAGCCCTTGAAGAAGCCACGGCACTTAAGGAGTGCCTGCACGACATCCCTCTTCAGCATTCCACAGGGAATGCAAGCATCCTCTACACACAGGAGTAAGAAACAATACACTCTATCAACTAGAAATGCTGATGACATGGGAGGGGCTCTATAAACACGTGACCTTTATTTACTTTTAATTCCTCCCCATATTGCTGAGGGCAGAGTTTCTTATTAGCGAGAGCCAAAGCAATTATTGGTTATGGGAACTTTAAGTGGCTTGCAAGAAGGTCCTGCATTGTCAGAAACAGGTGGCAATAGAAAACCACTGTGTGTCTCCCTTTCCACTGAAAGTAAAGCCAGATAAAGCAGAACTGTGTTTCAAGAGAGCAGATTTATCACTTTTCTTAGACTGAACAGGGCAATTTTTTTTCACTGTCCCTTTTGAATTGTTCAGCACTGGCACATATATGAAGACACAGAACAGTGCCTTCTTGGAATTCAAAATATGCAATAGCTCTTGGCTGGGGAGTTTATTTACAAACAGCACCAGAAATGCCAAATGTCTCAGTATTGAACCTTCATTCCTTGGTGGTCTCCTACACTTGAATGTAGAAGAAACAATGCTGGTACTCCACAGATGTTAAGGAGGTTATAGCAGCAAACAAATCTGACCTGGCCCTGCACAGGACACCCCAGGAGTCACACCCTGTGCTTGAGAGCATTGTACAAATACTTCTTGAGCTCTGCCAGGCTTGGTGCTGTGACCACTGCCCTGGGGAGCCTGTTCAGTGCCCAACTGCCCTCTGGGTGAAGAACCTTTTTCTGATATCCAACCCAAACTGCTCCCAACCCAGCTTCAGGCCATTTCCTCAAGTCCTGTCACTGGTGATGAAAGTGAAGAGATCAGTGCCTGCCCCTCCCCTCGCTCCAGTGAGGATGTTGAAGACCCCAGTGAGGTCTCCCCTCAGTCTCCTCTTCTCCAGGCTGATCAGACCGAGTGACCTCAGCTCTTCTTCTTAAGGCTTCCCCTCTAGGCCCTTCATCATCTTCCTAGCCCTCCTTTGGTCACACTGTAATAGATTAATGTCTTTTTTATATTGTGGTGCCCCAAACTGCACACAGGGCTCGAGGTGAGGCTGCACCAGTGCAGGGCAGAGCTGGACAATCCCTCCCTTGACTCCCAAAGAGCGAAATGCCAGGGATTGGGTGAATGATCACTACCTACACAAAGTCCCATTCAGCCTGACAGGCCTTGCAGAGTGCTTTGCCAAAATATACATACGTCAGATATTAAATGACAGGCTCTGGGGGAATGGGACAGAAACCACTTGTTGGGCTCAGTCTCAGGTCACACCAATGTTGTGTGTGAGCGTGCTCACCCTCCTGTAAGGCTGGAGCCTTTACAGAGCAGGGGGAATGGGCAGAGCACCTGCAAACAGAAAGGGACAGGCCTGTGGCTCTGCACAGAGACAACACCCCTCCAGCTGTTTATTTAGCTGTAGTCAGAATGCATCCTGTTTTGTGCATCTGCCAGCACACAAGAAAAGAACTACGGGATTGAAACCCCTTGCTCAGCAGATGCAGGACACAGCCTTTTTACTTTTTAAGACAATATTATTTTTATATGCAGTCTTAGCTAACCCAGGAGTCCTGATGTGTTCTAACTCACTTCAAGTTTCTTGTCCACTTTGTCCAGCTAAAGACTGAGCAAAGATTTGGGACTATGGACTCCCAACAGAGGGACAATGACATTTTGTTAAACCTGAAGACTTCAGATGTACAACACTTTGCATTTACAAACTTTTTTTATTGCTAGTGGGTTCAGGATGGTGAGGTCTTTGGATCATAGAGAATCAGTGCTTACATTTTTTATTTTTTTACTTCTACCTATTTTATAGTCTCCATATCAGGATAATTCATTTTAATACTTCCCAGTGAAATGAGGAGAAAACCCTCAGATTCCTAATCAGGTTAAGGCTATACTAAACCATGGGCAAAGATCTAGGCAAGGGTGATCCTACGCTGACAGAGAAACAGCACTAAAGATGTAATTTAAAGATAATGGAAGTCAAAGAATTGGAAGTCAAAGGACTTGGACACAGTCTTCTGAGTTTTAATTGCAGCTGGCTGCTCTGCAGTACCCTCTGGTAGAATCTTAGAGGGGAGCAGCTGTAAAATACCATGTACCAAAGCCTCAGAGAAAACAATCCTAATGCAGACAAACAATATTAATCATCAAAAAAGCAGGCATCTCTTTTCTTTTTGTCCTTTGCAAGAAGACTGTAAATACATACAGGCAGTCACACACAGATATACTCCTGATCTTCAAAATTATTTTAACACCAAGTCCAAAGCCTGTATGTGTGTTAGGTAGATATTGATACAGGTTGCCAATAGAGCAACTTACCACCTACAATCTTTTGGGACATTCCTCTCTTCTAGAAACCATTTTCTTGTTAAAAACAGTGATTCTGGTTTTTCATAGCTGAGCAATACCAGTGCAATGGGAAGCACAATGAGCACCTTTGTGCACCAGTGAAAGTCCTGTGGTGGTCGTACTTGCTTCCTGGGAGGTGAAAGGGTTGAATTCAACATCAAGGTGTTAGATCAGCCTGAAAGAATTCATAGGAATACAACTGGTACTTGAAAGTTCACACAAATGCTGCATCTTTCCCACACACTAGCTGCCACAACTGCAGAGATTATTTCCTGTTCTTCATGGAACTCACTCATTCAATATAGTGATTTTTGACTTCCAAGAGAAACTTGGAGACCCCTGCAGAGGCTTACCTAGGCCCAGCATTAGACTGGGGTCCAATACAGCTCTGACCTGCTCCTATCTGTTCCCTCTTACCAGTTCCAGTGCAGAAAAAGAAATGGCAAGATGCAGCTCAGGGTGTAACAGTCCAGCCTATCCCACAAAGAACCCGACACTTTTCACACACAAAGCTTTCCCACAGGCAAGGATGAGCCTTGGAAAGCTATAGAGATAAGTTTATAATGCAGTGATGACTCTGTCTATACAATCAAAAGAGCAAAACACACCTCAGACACTTAACTGCACCAGGCCCTGGGGCAGGCTTGCAGCTGTGCCATGCACCCAGAACACTTTAGAAAGCAGAGTTATAACAATGTAGTAATTGTGAAAGGGGAAGAAACCTATCTGTTCCACTCTTAAACTGAATTAAAGGCACCACAATACTGTGCATATAACAGAATCTGACTCAGGAGAAATTAGTCTGGCTCTGTAAAAGCAAACCAGCTCCAAGGCAAACAGGAGCATGCAGTGACTCTGTCATGCTTTGTAGGGGTGATCACCCTGGTTTTCTTCTATGTAGCACAGGGTTGTAGCTCTGTCTGCCTGCATCTCTGTCAGATCAAGAAAGGAGGACTCTCCAGAGAAGTGGCCTAGCTAGTAAGGGTGTATAAACTGTCAGTCAAAACCAGAGATGTGTAACTAACCCAGGCCTCTCTGAAGGCATGGCCCATAGGATAATTTAAGCATGTCTTGATAGCGTAGAACTACAGAGTGGAAAAATCTTCTGAGTGTAACCTGCTGTCAAATTGCATCTGAAGACATTTATACAGAAAAAAGATCAGAGGACTCATGGCTCAGCAGCCACGAATTGGATACACCATCCACCCCCGACTGGCTGGCCAGGAGCAAGAGAAGAATAGGCCAGCTTGTGACAGCTACCCCAGCACCTTCAGTCCACATCTTCCTCACCCCTGAAGCAAATCTGCAAAGGGCTATCTGATAGCAATTGGGTTTCATCAGCACAGCTCACACAAAATGATCCCAGAAGGTACAAGAGGACATACTTGTGGGGGGCAGTCATGTGCTAAAATGCCGACATTGTTTTTGAACAAAAGCTGATTCACATCCCATCGCCCCTTTGAATCAGAGGAGCAAGCATTTGACTGGTGGCAGATCCCTGCAGCGCTCCTGAAACTCCTTCCTGCTCCACATGAGGATATGCACAGGAGTCTTTGCTCCTCGAAAAACCCAGGATAGTGCCAACAGGTTTTGTACCAAGGATTAATTGCTGCTCAAAGAACTGTGAATGATCCCATAAACTGCAGCATTTGAGACAGGCTGCCAAGGAGCCAGAGGCCTGATTCTGGGAGATAGCTGCTTGACTAGCAAGGGTCATGAGTTTTGGCCTCTCCACAGAGGAGAACTTGTTGGAAACTCCACCCAGTACCAAACGGTGGTATATACCCAGTATAAGAACAGTGAGTTACTAAGGATATGTTCTCTGCCTACGGGATGTCTTGCCAAAGAAGACAAGGGCATTTGCAGCAAAATATGGATAAATATGGATAAAATATGGATTATGGCCAAATTTGGAAATAATTATGTCTCCTCTGCTCCTACAACATTCCACAACTGGGCAATTGGCCCAATGCCATTTCCATGCAAACCAATTGGAGGTTGCCATCAGTCATTCATTTAAATCCACTGAACTGCTGACCTACATCTGACCAAACAGACAGAAAAGACCCTGTGGCCTACATTGTAAACAATTCGATACATGCAGGGAAATGGAGACAAAACATTCTCCTTCAAAACATCAGCTTGGTGATCAGCTTGTGCTGGGAATTGAAGCTTCTTGCAAGAAGCACCAGACCCTATAAATTGAAAGATTTATTACGTGTATTACAATTTTTTTCAGCTCAGTAGTTAAAAACTGAAAACTGTGAGCCAAATTCACTGTTAATGCACACCCCTTGAGTTCAGTGAGTTTAGAGGTGGGGGGACTGCAGCTCACTGCTCCCTTGAAATGTCACAGGCTACCCTTAGACTGCATGCTTGGTGCAGAGATGCAGAGAATGATGGGGAGGATGCAGAGAACGATGGATGAGGAGCCCAGCAAGGGCTCCTGCAGACCACATCAGTGACTCCATGTAAGCCTGGTGGGATCGTATTTGCTTCCTAGAAGCAAGAGGCTAACTCAGAGACAGCATCCTTTTCCCAGTGCTGAAACCCAGTCAGCCAAGATTTAGAAAGAGGGGCCTAATGAACTTAAAACAGATTGCTCAGGTACTTGGATTTACCAAATCTCATCTTTCCTAGCTCTCTTCATGGAAACAGAGCTGGCTCAGCTGCTCTCCAGAGACCCCTGACTGATCCTGGATATAGAAGGGGTGGAGGTTGGACTTTCCATCTCCTCATCTGCCCCTCTGTTTGTGCTTGTCTTAGCCATCCTGCTGTTCCCCTGATTTGTTCTCCACACTCCTCTCTGCCTGCTCCCTCACCCACTCAGCCTGTTCTTGGTACAAATGTCAGGAGAGAGTCTCTTGTTTCTGCTTGTGAGACAAGAATGGGATGACACAGAGACCAACAGATTCCTCCATCCGAGGGTCTCATCCTGACTGCTGGTGCAGCCAAAGGTTGTTGCATGCAGGACTCAGGCAGCTGGGGTTGACCTTCTGTTAGCATTCAAGCACATTTTAGCTCCTTGGAACGTGGTATTTCCTCTCCTGATTCTGTCTTCTTTTTTATGACAACAACCTTGTCAGGTAGTTTAGGGTCAGATACGGCCAATCCCACACATTTCTTGTGCAAGAGCTTTCAAGGAAGCAATGCTTTTTTTTCTGAGATCTAGCCTCCTTATGTGCCTACATCCCAGATGCTTTGCATCTCAATGAATGTAGATCAAGACAGCAAACCTATTGCAGAAAAATATGACAGAGGATAAAATTGGAATATATGGCTCTGAAACAAGGCATCAGGTATGAGTCTGAAAGACAATGAGAAGGTTTTTGAAAAATACCTATGAAATAAAGCACTTTCCTTGCATAGCAGTTGCATTTGAGACATAAGTTGTCATTAACCCAGAAAAACCTCTGCCATTTCCATTTTAAAACCTGGAACTGAATGCTACTATCACTTGTGTTTAATGGACATTTTGTCACTCACTGTAGAAATGAAAGGACATGACCTTTGCAAAAAAAACCCTCAAATTGTTTTTATTGATAAGAATCACTGCCAGTCACGCAACATTGGTTTGTTAGGAAAACTTATTCAAAACATCTGAACCTGCTGAATTTCAGTGACTGTGTTGACATACAGAAATGAACTTGTGTGATTAAAACAGGATATTGCAGATCTTCTTAAATATATGTTAAAAAATAAAAAAACAACCAAACAAGCCGTAGAGGTAAGTTTCAGTGTTCCTAAACGTCAAAAAGCCACAACCAAACAAAATATCCCCAGACTTTAAAATGCCTTAGAAATGAAAATGTCTTCAAATAGATGTTAATAGAGAACACAGGAATGTGTACTACTACCCTGCACAGGTTGGTATGCAAGAGGCTGCTGTCATAGTGCCTATTACACACACCGAGTGAGGAGTTTGTACCTTGGAATTTCCTATCAGCTGATCTTCAAGGGTGTTGGAGGCTCTTGACTCCTGTCGTCACAGACAGGAGCTGACGCACCAGGGAGGAGGATGACTTTGGAAATCAGCTCACCTTGGCCCAGTAAATGAATGAGACCATTAAAACAGAAGAATGGTCTTAACCATTTTTAAGCACTTTGCATCTTAAATGTAATAAGCTCACAAGCCAGGCCTCTTAAAGGCAAGGGACTGTCTTGAATAATTTTGATTTCTTTTCTTATGGGCTTTCTGCATTTAGAGCCTGCACTAAAAACAACGAAAACAAAAACCAACAAGGACCAAACCAAACCAATTAGTTGCACTAGAAAGCTTTGCTACTGTGGGCACTAGAAATCTTGCTTTCCTGCTGACAGCTGAGGTACTCACACAATACCATCTTCTAGGAGAAGGAAGTATTGTCAGACCTTGGTTTGGTTATGGACTCTGCTGACAAGCCTTGCCACCATTAATATGTACATACACTAAAATACACTTTGCACACCTTGCTGATGAGTTATGTATGCAAATATGTTGAGGCCAGGTGTACACATAATATTGCCACACTGAAGTCATTAACTTGTGCCACTTGGAGGATGTGGTCTAGGCCACAGCAGGTAAAATGGGGCTCTTTAAACATTCTTTAACATTCTTTAAACATTCATGATCTGGTTAATCCACTGGGTAGCCCTCATATGGCAAGAATGTGAGCCTTCACGTTCATTAGATACTCCAAATCAGCTGCAAAAGGGGTCAAGACTCAGAAATGAGTTCTTTAAAGAAGTGGACAAGCAAACCAAACTAAACAAAAACCCCAAAACAAAACAAAACAAAACAAAAACCCCCGAAAACCAACAAAAAAGAAACCCCAAAACAGAAACAAAAACAAACCCACCCCAACCCTCCCAACAAACACTGTTGAGAGTCAACAACTGTATTCTTGCCCAAATAAGCCTGAGCCAAAACCCAAAGAGCCTACATTCAGGTGCAGGAGACTTCAAAAATAATGCCATTTCATCCGTTTTCTGTAACTACACAGGGTTCTTTGTAGTTAACACATTCAGGCCTGTTTAAGGACAATTCTGGAATTTTTAATGGCTTGGTAATCACAAGAGAATGGTCTGCTGATATAGCAATGCCTTCTGACTTTTGTACCATGACTCCAGTAAAGATATCCAGGGAGACTTGTGAAAACAAGGTAATAACAAACTTACACTCCACCAAACAGAACACTTATATGTTGCACCTGAAACATATGCTACAACGTTTTATATTTTATGCCATCGCAACTAGAACAGAATGGAGACAGTCCCTTGCTTGAGGAGCTGGGAAAAGCTAAACTACCTTTGCTGGATCCCCAAAACCAGAGAAAGCAGTGCCTGGTCGTTCTGCATGCCCAGAGGTCAGTGGTAAAGGGAGCAGCAGTGATGCAGAAGACGTGGGCAGCTTGCAGACCCGAATGGGCCCTTCACAAGGGGGCTCTGATGTGACTGGGTGATGTCTTGGGGCCAAGGGGGGCACTCCTGGCTCCCTCAGCTCTAACACAGATGAGAGCCCTGCACTGCCCTGGGGAGGAGCCAGGCAGCCTGCACTGATTCGGGATAGAGCTCAAGGCACCAACCACTCCCCAGAGAAACACGTATCCACTGCTCAGAGATCTGTTTTACCATCTTTCCATGCCAAAGGACAGTGGGGTTTAGTAACAGGCTGCTTCAGCAACAGCTCATTCTCGGCTCAGCTGCAGCTTTAACTCAGCTAACAGTAACTGCAGAATTTTTCTTTTATTGACTGATGCCCATTTAGAAGCCAGCATAAAGCACATATTATTCATTCAGCTAGCTTTCATAATGCCCACCTTATGAAAGCACAGCCTCAAAAAACTTTCATATGAAGCTTTTGAGGTTGATTGGTGAATTCAGTCAGAAAAGACCATTCTGCTTGATAATGTAGTTGTACGGGTGATTTCAGCTATAAGGGTCTAAGATAAATGCAGTTTTACTGAATTTAAAACATTTCAGAGAAATGTGCCAATTCAGTTTCACGTCAGAACGAGAAAAAGTCAAAACACTCTGTGAAGATGAATTGCAATGATTTCACAGAATATTAGAATCACAGAATATGCTGAGTTGGAAGGGACATGTCAGGATCATAGAATTCCAGCTCTTGGCCCTGACAAAAGATTATGACATCCCATAATCACACCCACTGCCTCAGAGTGTTTTCCAAATGTTTCTTGAGCCCTGCCAGGCTTGGTGCTGTGACCACTTCTCTGGGGACTCTGTTCCAGCGCCCAACCACCCTCTGAGTGAAAAAACTTTTCCTAATATCCAACCTAACCCTCCCCTGACACAGCTTTGGGCCATTTTCTCAACTCCTATCGCTGGTGACCAGCAGAGATCTGTGCTGCCCCTCTTCTGCCCTCAGTGAGGATGTTGAAGACCCCAGTGAGGTCTCCCCTCAGTCTCCTCTTCTCCAGGCTGAACAGACCAAGTGACCTCAGTCACTCCTCACATGGCTTCCCCTCCAGACCCTTCACCATCCTCATTGCCTTCCTTTGGTCACTCTAATAGATTAACGTTTTGTTATGTTTGTGGCACCCAAAACTGCCCCCAGCACTGGAGGTGAGGCAGCCCCAGGGCAGAGCAGAGGGGACAATCCCCTCCCTTGCCCAGCTGGCCATGCTGTGCCTGATGCCCCCAGGACACACTTGGCCCTCCTGGCTGCCAGGGCACTGCTGACCCATATCCAACTTGCCATGGAGGAGAATCCCCAGGTCCCTTTCCATGGCACTGCTCTCCAGCCTCTCATTCCCCAGTCTGCACAGCCAGGGCTGCACCATCCCAGGTGCAGAATCTGGCACTTGCCCTTGTTAAACTTCATACTGTTGGTGATTGCCCTTCTCTCTCATTTGTCAAGGTCTCTCTGCAGGGCCTCGAGGGAGTCAACAGCTCATCCCAATTTAGTGATATCAGCAAATTTACTTGGTATTCCTTTGAGTCCTGCACCCAAGGTGTTAAAAAAGTTGTTGAAGAGCACTTGGCCAAGGATGGAGCCAATCGCAGAAACGAAAGCATCTGGCATTAATGAAATTAAACGATTTGGTAGGTTAAAAGACCATTTAAAATTCAGTATGTGGATAATTCAAAATCTTTAAATGTCTGACTTAATTAAAGAAAAAGGAAAACCAAGCATCATAATTTCTCAGGACACTCACTATCTAGTTTCTGATCAGCAGCATTGCCAGACACAGCAGAGAGGGAAGCAAACTGCCTGAATTTTGGAGACTTATCTAGCCTTTGATTATAGCAAGTTTCTTCCTCACTCAGTGGGGAAGCCAGAAAAAGCTTGCACTGCCAGGAGCCCTGTTGTACTGTATGTATTTTTGAAATTAAAAAGAAAAAAAGTAAAAGAACTGCACTATCCATAGCAGCAGTACATCATCTTCCAGAAGATACTCTGCACCACACCACACAATATATGGTACAGCTTATATATAACTAAAATTTACATTCAGGAGCCATGTTATAGTCTTCACACTGAGAAATAAAACCTAAATTTTTTTCTCTCTACAAATATTACACACTTAATTTTTTTGAGAATTATGAATGACTAAATTTTACGAAGGACATGGATGTAGACCATAGCAAGTTCTTCCTGCCATCCTCAGTTCCCAAACCCGGAGGAGAGTCCGAGCCTACAGACCACGCAGGGTTTTGGGAGAACCTTTCTGAATCATCCTGCCAACACCACAGTACCTTTTTTCCATCTGAGACTTCTGGGAAGGCAGCGCCCTCTCCTGATAGTTCAGGACTCGGTGGCAGTGACATAAAACCACAGCCAGCAAGTCAAGGCTCAGCCTCGGAGATACCAAGACCAGGCCATCTCGACTTAAAACCTCTATTGCACGGTGCAGAAGGGCTTCACGTTGAGATGGATATATCAAAATTGGGACTCTTTTTCACCATGCTTTAAGGAACAAATGGCTTGACAGTATATGCTTTAAAAACGCCTCACCATTTATTTGAATGCCATGCTAGAATAATCTCCAAACAAGATACAGTGTTTACAATCCAGGCAATTCTCTAAAGGAAACTTTCTTATGTTAAAAATGTAACCTTGAAATTAGTGTTGTAACCCATGAATTCCATTTCACAGAGCTAATACATGATATGGCTAATGCTATTATGAAGAGTCAGTCTGCCTTCACAAGCAAATGTAATCTCCTTCAACCAGCAAAGCTTATGCAGGAACGACTGAAGAAATCCCACACATCTCGTCAATCATTCACACTATGCCTCAGTGAATAGTACCTTCTTTTTTTTAATGTAAAACACTTACCTCTCATCTGTTCTTGCATTCAAGTTAAGTGAATTTTATGGACTCAACAACTGCATGCAGATTAACGCTTCTGGTCCTGGAAACTTCTGAATGCCACCAAGAATGAGAAGGAAATATCTACCTTGTTGGACTGGCAGGGACTGTTTGGGGGAATTTTCTGCCTCTTTCTTTGTAGCTTAGGATATGAGTCACTTCTTCAAATCATCTGGAAATTTTACTTAACCAATTTCCTTCTAATCTAGAACCTGGTTACTGACACTTTATCTTTCTGGATCTTTTTCTGAGGCACACGATTGTGCTGTGACTTTGGGCTTTTGCACAAGAAGGGCTTTACCATTTTGTTTTTCTTTAGGGTGCTAGTGTTGCAAAACGTGGAATACATAACATTTTCTTAAGAAAGGATGTTCTTTAATGTTTGATCTTTGTATACTTTCAAGCCTAATCAACAAGAAGGGAGATTTAATCCGTTAAACAGGGAGCAGCTAACAAGCTCTAAGTGATGTCCAGGTGTTAGAAAAACAAATTACTTGTCGGTAGAATTGCCTCGTTAAGGTTTAGGGCTGGACACGCTTCAATGACCTCAGACCCAGGGGGAGGTTAACCAGGCTTGGGGAAAGGGATGTACCACTGATGGTGGACACAAAGAATGCAGAATTTATGGGCCCCAAGGACATTTAGCAGAAGCCTAAAGATAAGGAAAAAGCTAATAAAGACAACTCAGAGGCTGTGCTGAGTCGGCTCTGCCTGGGTAAAAGGTAATTCCGGCAGGGACAGATCACAACCACAGCCGAAACCCCACCTCAGACCAAGAGAAAGCCTGAGCACGCGGACTAATTAGCGTGAGAAGCGGGAGAATCATTAGAGAATACTAATTAGTAAGAGAACGATGTAACTTGTAGCCAAAGAGCACTAATTCATTTGTTTGCTGAAATGTATAAATAGTAAAAAGTTTTGATAGTTGGTGTGCTTGATTTGTGGGACACCACAGAGGACCCAGGCTTGTGCAACTCTGAAATAATCAGTGTTTCTCTTGAGTGTGTAATTATTGGCTTGTTGCACTGGGTAAAGAATCTGATTTTTTTAGACAACACTGGGGCTCATGTTGCTGTCTGGGTAGTTTACAGGCAGCATTTTTATTTCATGTGTCATTCAAATGATTGATAAGGCAGACATAAAAGAGAAGGTAATTATTATTTCACCTTCTCCAACTGTATTATTTACAACAGAATGATTAACAGTCATAGCCAATGACCACCAATTAAACACAGCTGGAATGGAAAATGATTCTTCATGGAGTAGCACTACACAGAAAGGGATACTTTGGGCCCCTGGAATTTAATGGCTACTGCCAGATTTGGGGGAGAAAGATCTCGTTTCTCTGTTGCTTTACAGCAAAGTAAAGCATTTAACTGCTTTCACAGGATCTTCTGTGGACCCTTACGATTTGTAAATCACATTGCTGTACTCTAGGTGAAGGTCAAAGAACATTGAGTGCTAAATTACCTTATTTCCCTCAGGCTTCTCCTTCTGTCCTGCCGGGTCAGCACAAACTTCACTCTGCCTTTCTGTCACAGCTGAAAAAAGAGAACAGCCACCAGGAGGCGAAGTAATAGAGCCTCATTAATAGTCATAGAGCCTCATGAATAGTCATCCATTATTATCTTCAGCTATTGTAAGAGGACTCAGAACGTCGCAGAAACATTGCATTAACAATATAATTCCCCCCTGCTTCACAAAAGCCTTCTATTGCTGATTAAATTAGCAGATTAATTATAATTACCCTTAAATGCATTTGAGGCATTTTTATGCCACTAAACTATCTGAAACGTGAGAAGTTCTGTGAATGGCCTTGCTTTAAGCCTCCCTCAGCCAAACTACCGTGTGTTTAAATATACGGTGTGTATGTGTATATTGTGGAGGAGCAAAGGCTCTGGGGTGACCTTACCTCTCTCTACATCTCCCTGACAGGAGGCTGTAGCCAAGTGGGGTCGGCCTCTTCTCCCAGGCAACCAGCGACAGGACAAGAAGCCACCGTCTTAAGCAAGAGCAGGTTTAGGTTGGACAGTGGGAGGAATTTCTTCACAGAAAAGGTGATTAAGCATCGGAATGGGCTGCCCAGGGAGGTGGTGGAGTCACGGTCCCTGGAGGTGTTTAAGGAAAGACTGGATGTGGCACTCAGTGCCACGGTCTGACTGGCACGGTGGTGTTGGGTCATGGGTTGGACTCGACGATCCCAGAGGCCTTTCCCAACCTAATTAATTCCGCGATTCTGTAACAAAGCTTTAACTTCGCTTGCTACTCCGTTAATGCAATTCGCCACCGCGCCGTGACCGCTGTACGGCCTTCAGCTAACCACGGCCACAGGACGAGCGGCAGGCTTTGCGCGTTATTTAAACGCTATCCTTTTAAACGTTCGCCTTTAAAATTTTAACACGGACTTCCTCGGGGCCGGAACTAGCTGGCATTTAGGCTCCTCTCCAGCCCCGAGGCATCCCAGGCTCTGCGTCCCGCCGATATCGCGGGACGCGGGACGCAGAA
>VZRO01000988.1:1455848-1514806 GCA_013397915.1 Daphoenositta chrysoptera
TTGTAAAAGAGGTAATGTCATTCTAAAACGGGACAAAATTGCTCGAATGCCTATTAGGTCCTGACACTCCAGTTCGCTATGAAAAGTGTCTGCTTGATGAACCAAAATATAATTTTTTTTCTTTAGAGAAGACGGTGCCTTAAAAAGAACGATTAAACCTTGGGATTCCTTCAAAGTGTCAGTAAATTGGCCTCTTAATGGTGACAGCCCCTTCCCTCCAGCTTCAGCACAGAAATGGAAACCTCCAGCAGCTTAATGCTCCTTAAGCAAACATCTGTTCATAAATGACTGGAGTGAGTAGAGAAACATTGTTGACAGGAGCTGCACTGCTCCTGTTTTGTTTCCGTGCATGGTTTAGAGCCCAACATGCTTCATTAGAACTCATTTTTCAGCTGTTGAGTCCGTGGTAAAGTGAGTTTGATGGATGCTGCTTTTTAACTGGATTGGTCCTTGGAGATTGAACAAAATTAAAAGTATTTCCTCCTTGTTTTATTCTCTGGACATATGAACTAGACTTGGAAAGCCAATTAGCCTACTTTAAAAATAAAAATGTTCTGTTGTGTTGTCAGCACAGTCAGAGGTTTGCTCATGCAATGCACAGGTAGCAGTTTCTCCTCCTGAAGTTGGAGCCATACCTGGAGGAATATAACATTAATTGTGAGAGCCTGGGGAAGAGTTGGAGTACCTGTGACTTCTGAGGGCTTGTTTTTTTTTAACAGTCGTGTCAGTGAGAATAAATAACATGAATGTGAGAATGATACTTAAAAATACGTAGAAAAGCTAATGTAGCTCTGGTGTTTTCACTCTGCGTGATATTTGCATGAAGTACACATTGTATGACCTTTTAAGGTCGTGTGAAAGTATGACCTTTTGTTTTTACTTCCTTAATTTGTTTATAAGTAAGCAGTTGAAGGATTGTAGCCTCAGTTGTTTTTTTTTTTATGCACTTTATTTTTGCTCAGATCATGGTTTTGTTTAGTAAAGGATTTAATAGGCTATAAAATTTGGAGTTACACACAGTGAGTTGTATTTGTGTTCCATATTGCTGGTGATGAAGGCACTGTGTGATCTCTACATTTCTACTTAAAAAATCCACCAGTAGCTTACTAAGCTAACACAAGCCTTTTAACACCTGAATTACACAAAGCAACATTCTAAAACTTTCAGTGCTTCGGAAAGACTTGTCTTTCACAGTGGAAATAATAGAGCAGCTTAGATGGACCTCAGTCAACTCTGCCTTTTCCTCTTGAAATATTCATCGAGCTGTCCTTGCAGATCTGTGGTGGTATCAGTTGGAAACCCAGCAGTGAAGAAACTGATGCTCGATCGAGTTGTTTTCACTACACTCAGCAGCATAATCTTCTTGCAGATACCATTATCTTTCTCAACAGAATGTTCATTCCTTTCTGTGCTATTGTGCTGTTTGACAACTTAAACTGCTTCTTTGTGAACATTTCAGCACAATGACATGCTAACCCTTTCATGGGGATTCAAAATACTTATAATTTTTCTGGATAGTCAGAGAAGTGTCTTAGATCCTACTCATTCCTAGGTGTTAGAAATGTTGTCTGTTAGATTTTCTCCTTTGTGCAAAAAAACCCCACTGAGTAAGCTGCTGCTATTGCACACACACACACCAAAAAAAACCCCTTGAAATGTGCCTTGTTTGAAAACTGACAGTCTCTTTTTCAGTAGACTTTCTTTCATGCTAATGTCTGTAGCAATTAAAGTTTTCAATTGCAAGGAATATTTTTGTATTGGTGCCACTCGCAAGGTGGCCTAAAAAATCTGCTTCTGTAAAGCAAATAATTTGGATTTTTCAAATCAAATCTGTCTTGGGAGAACCACAGGGAAGGGCAAATCCTCTCTTTGCTTTAGTATGTTTGGAAGTAGGGTGAAGGAAATGTGAAACCTCAAGTTCATATGTCTATTGAAAAGTGATGGAAGATAGATTTTATTCTTTGGAGTATTAGGTGTCCCTCCTGTATTGTGTTTTTAATATGAAGTAATGCCTGTAGGTGGGATAAACGATGAATAATGTCAGCCTGCTCACTGAAAACCAAGCAGTAAGCACGTTTGCAGTAACAGAAAGAAGAGCCATGGTTGTTTTCCTTGTGCAGCTGTGTTTCCTCTGCCAGGCTGTGAGAGAACCTGTCACAGAAGAGTGCACCCCTGGATCAGCAGTGCTGACCTGCTCTTTGCTGTAGCCTGAGGGAAGTTGGAAGGGTTTGTATGTGATGGAGAAGGGAAGTTGGAAGGGTTTGTATGTGATGGAGAAGGGAAGTTGAAGGGTTTGTGTGTCATGGAGAGCACACTGCCCTGTGAGGAAGTCTCTGAGAACAGTTGACCCTAGGTAATCTAGTTCTAATACTTTCTAATCTAGCATCTTTTTATCCTAATTTAGAACGCATTCCCAGCTAGCACGTTTGAGGGTACCATCCAGAAATAGATTTCTCACTGAGTTGAACGCTGTTTTAAAAGGAATTTAGGAAATGGTAAGAATGAAAACACCTCAGCTATGTGTTACTTACGACATCTGTCTTTACACATGGTGTGTCTGTGTGCTGTGTGTTGGACACAAATACTGCATTCCTCAGAGTCAGATTGTAACCTGATGGACTGTCCCAGCCAGTTGTGTTTGCCCACATGAATTTAAGATGTGCTTGTTGTTGCAACATTTTCCCCACTCTCTGTGCACAGATTTAGATACAGGCAGCGTCTTCATCTGCAGCTGTTAAAGCACATCAGTAAATTTTGAGTTAAAACTTTTTTTTGCTTATAGTAACTTTGAGGATAACCTGGTCTTTTAGGCTTGGGAAGTAATGCTATTCTTGGTTAAAAAGTTTAATGAACCAAAAGAACATTTAGATTCATATTTTCCAAAAGCTCCTCTGATTCCACAGCTAAGCCAAAATGAAATATCGAGAAGTGAAGCAGCACAACTAATGAAAATACATGTTTGCTTCTTTATATAGTTTAAGAACATTTAAAATGAAAATGCTTATATGCAAGATCTGTTTAAATTTCACATTTATGCCACCTAACTTGGTCTTCCTGTATTATCAGTGATGAGAGGAAGAGCAGCACTGTCAAAGAGGTTTGAATATTGCATAGGCTGGATTGTCTGGGGGTGCCTGGTGTTTGTTTAATGCCAGCCTGAGGAGCCCAGGAGAAGAGGACAAATGAGCTGCCTGAGATTAGTGCCAAATTCCTGGTGACAGCCTCCTGAGTTCTGTTACTTTAATTCATTATACATACAACACTTTGTAATTGAAGGTGTCCAGCAAATTCAGTGTTTGAAACCAGAGTAATGTACAGTGGTATTGATTAATTCCAAATGTTGGGTAGTGAGAAATAAAGCTTAGCTATGTTTGCCTTACTGGAACTGGAGAACATTGTTTTCCTCAGCTCATGTATGTCCAAGAGAAAGTGCTCTGAAACTCCTGCTTTGGGTAATGGACCTTCTGGCTGTAACAGCATTAAGTTCAAAATCGAAAACATTGATTTCTTGGAGGCTTTATGAAGTAAACATTTTCTTCTTGTATTTTGTTTGCTGGTAACTATTTCCAAAAATAAAAGTAAGCTTATTAAACCAATTTAAGAACATATTGACTTCAGCCTGGACAAAGACTCTCTCTCTAGATGGATTTGGGTTGCAGAAATGCTGTTCTAATAGACAGGCTCTCCTCATTTACAACCATCATTCTAGAAATAGATTGCCAGGTGCAGAAGGACTGGGAATCTGCTTTCCATTGTTCATAAGCCAAAGAAAAGGCAAGGGGATAATGGAAGAGGACGGCTTTTCTTACTGGAAGCCAACATTGTGCTATAATAAAAAGTCTAAATCTGGCCTTTACTGTGGTATTTTTGGCATCTGCTTGAGGAATTCCCTTGCAGTAAGAGTTAAATGTTCTTGGAAGGATCAGATGCTAGCAGCTAATGACTTGAATCCATCTCCTTGCCATTGCAAGGCTTTTACTGTTGGGTATTTCAGCAACGTTGTAATTTCTGTCATGGAGATCTTGATTGCACCATTTCTGATTATTGTGTTTTCTGTATGCTTTAAGGAGGTGGTTTGCTTAACTCAGCTTTTCTTCAGAATAATCCACAGCTGAGAGGTTATTCATTGCTTTGCTTCCTCTCAAGTTAAAGGGAGCACTCTGCTCTACAAGGGCTTTCTTTTGAGTTTACATGCCTCAAGTGTTTCTTTAGAGATACTCCTTGTGGCCTCCTGATTTTTTAGGTCTTATGTAAGAGCCAAACGCGCTGTTTCAAGTTTTGCCTTAGAAGATACAAAGAGAAGGAACTATTTATACCTGCTTTTGTGCAGTGTAATTACATTGTTCTCCTTGCTGCCTAGTCTTTGTTAGACTGTTGCTATTACTCTACAAAAAGGCAGTGAACAAGGATGTGGTCTGTGTATGAGGAAAGCACATATTGTTCCCTATTTACTGCAAACAAATAAGATAGCCTGGTTTCGTTGTAAATGTTTTGAAAACCTTAGTGATCATAAAAGAAGGGTATGCATTTTCTCTTTCCAGTTCCTTGCCTGTCAAAACTTAACTACTCCTCTTACTTTTTCTAGCATTACTGATTTCTGTTTTCTCTCTTCTTCTAATGTTTTAAATTAACTTGAATTGCTTGTGACTTGAGAAAAAAGGTTTGAACCTTGAATCTTAATAAATTAATCAGCATGTTTTTTCTTTAGAGTACAATATCAATATGTACTTGTGAGTGTATTGGTGAATTGCATTTATAGTATGACTTAACAGTGGTCTTTTGTTTGTGGTACTGAAACTTGTTTGAGAAATTCCTTGATAATGAACAGTAGAATGTGAATATAAAGAAACACATGGATGCAAGAACCAGCATTTCCAGTTTAAAAAAACCCAACAAGCAAATAGGTAAGAGACAGAAATGCAGAAAATGGCATCTGAGAGAGAATACAATTCTTTTTTTTTTCTAGAAATGTTGGTACAACCACATGCCATAAGCAATTGATGGAAATCTGTCTTCAGTCTAGTAATGAACTGTTGAGATCTGCAGAAGTTCCTGGCATTTGTCAGCATAAATCTGTGTTTGTGACTAAAGCAATCCACTAAACATGAATACTTCAACTGTGTCAGATTCTTCACCTCAAGCTGTAAGGTCTGATGCCAGAAACCTGGGTTGTTGCTTATTACCAATCATAGAAGTTAGGCATGTTATGCTCTGTAACACAAGTAAAAACTGTTATAAATTCCTTCAAATCACAGTCCTTATTATACAGCGTGCTGAAAAATTGGTGGTTTCTTTTTGTTTAAGAAATACATGTTTGAAGAACGTGTAAGTGAGCAGAGCATGTTAACTTTATACTTGATTTTTAAATTTGGTAGCCAATTCCCTCAAAAATAAGATTATAAATAATCCATATTACTGGTCATAGAACTTGTTCAAATTCTACTTTGGGTTAAATCACATTGTAGACATCACTTGAAATACCAGGTTTACAAAATAACGTAGCTGAGTGTCTTGACCAAGAATATGTCTGAGTTGGGTAAAAGGACTACAAAAGATGAAGCCACAGTCCAGCTCTATTTGAGATGCCAGACAAAGCAGGGATTAACTAAATGAAATAAATAACAAAGCAGTTGTTCTGTCAGACCTGTGGGTTTTCACCACAGGTTTCAATGGACAATAACTAATTTGGTTTATAGTTGGCAGATAGAACACTTTTGGAAGTCATGAAAGGGAACCATAATGAAATTCTTTATGAAGAAAACTACATTAAGACTATAAAATTCCCATGCTGTTTTATGTTGTGAAGAGGATTGGGATTATTCCCAGTTTAAAAATTAATCACTAATTAGTCAAGAGGAGGGGGAATACTAGTATGACTTTTTTCCTTTTCTTGGAGTTTGAGTATGTTTGAGTTCTGTACACAACAATTAAATTGTGTAAACATAACATTACACTCATTTATAATGCAGATTCATACCTTTTGGAGCTCTTCATGTTTGGCTTTTAAAATGCAGCAGTAACATAACTAGAAATACCTGACATTTAAAAAATAATTATACAAGATGTCCATACAATTGGTTATGCAGTGTGTTCTTATGGGTTAAACTGATTAAACACATAGTAGACTCTCAAACCTGTGATCAAGTTTTTAAATGCACAGTTAATGTTCCTTGCAGATCCTGTTTAGGCAACTGTTATTGAAACATATCTGGAGCATTGTGCTGCTGGACTGCTGCTGTGTAAATGATCCCTGTGATGTTTTAAAGTGCTTTGAAATGAAAAATTAAAGGAAGTTTCTTCTGCTTTATGTCAGAAGATGCAGGAAAGAAATTTTTTAAGTGGTCAGACATCTTTCTACATGATCAGTTAGGCTTTGGTAGTTTGCTTCAGCTCCCATGCAGTTATCTTTGTCCTGTGCTTATCTTTATTATTCTCATTCCTTGTCTCCCTTTTTTTTATGTTAACTGAAAAGAAAAGGAATCTTGTGGGTAAATTCCCTGTGATTGTGATGCATGCTCCTCTCACATTATTCAGTTTGTTTTCCGAAACTGCGTATTTGGGTTATTTTAGATCATCCTTGCCTCTAAGGATGTTCTCAACTCTATTATGATTTATTTTTGGCTGAGGTTAAAATACTCATACAGTAAATGGTCACCAAAAAAATGGCTAGAATTGTTATGATGGATAGTATATGGATCTATGGCTAGTGTAGGTTAAGAATTAAATTTTTTTGGCATTTCTTGCCAAAATGAGATCCATTGATGTAAGGTGGTATAGTTGCTAATACAGAGCTGAATGTGACATTTCAAATAACTCAGGTGAAAACCAACTTACACAAGATAAATCTGAAAAGACTTAAAACACATGGTTATTGGTGAACCATACAGACAAATTTTTCTTTTAATGGGAAAGTTCTGAAGTTTAGAGTGAGTGAAGCTCTTCTCTCAAATACCTTGTTAAGCAGCTGGTGCTGAATAAGCCTGTGTGGGAGCTTGTTGACAACTTAGGCTTTATTCTAAACAAAATTCCTTTGCAGTTCTCTTCAGTTTGCATGTTATGTTACAAATTACTTCAATGTTTCATCTGATAAGCATGATGTACTTTTCTAGCTGCAAACTACCCTTTCAAAAAGAAATTGTAGGTATGTTAGTCACCTCGAGGATGCCAGAGTTTCCTGGCAAATAGCCAGAGTTGTTTGGCTGAAGTGCTTGGTGTGTTGTGCTTGAGAAGGACTGCAGAGCTTCATATTTTACCCTTTGTGTGCTGCTCTTAAGGTGCTTGTGCAAAGTTGTTTGCTAAAGGCACTGGACATAAGGATCATGTTTTATCTGTGTTTTATAATTAGTATTGTGAAGTCTGCACTTACTCTGGTGGTTAGAAGTTCAAATATTCGCTAATATGTATAGGTTGTTTCCACTCTTCTTCTGTAGGTAAGGCTTTGTGTTGTTACAGTTCATTCATGACAAGTGTCAAGTGAAATGGAGAGAGCTTGGTCTGAGCTCTTCTTTTAAGGTATGAACTAGTTTAGTGATGTGTGCAACTGTGAATCTGTACATACTAGTAGTTATTGTTTCATTAATTGCACACAACATTGAAAAAGTCAAGATCATTCCTTAGGAAAGAAAGTTTTCCATCCATACCTGGCTTATTCCTGTAATGGTTTGCAATGTTAAGGCAGAGTCCTTAGTCTGTTTCTATCTGGGCCATGGGAATACTTTCTTCTTTTTTCTTTTTCCTGTGTGATTTAGTGACTTGTGTTTAAATATTTTATGAATAATCGTGCTCAGCTCTCCTTTTGAGAGTGAGTTTTGATGAAGTTTGGCTCTAGGCTTTACTGGTGGCATCATGATGGCACTTCTCACCTGGTTCCTAAGACAGAAGCAGGCTGGTGGCAGCAGCTGTGGAGGCAGTGTCTTGGCTCGTGGGTAGGAAATCCAGAGAACAGGGCAACCAAACAGAAACCCATGGACTGGTACAAAGAGACTTAAACAGATCATAGCTAGTGGTTTTAACAGCACTTCCTTCCTCCACTCCTTCACAGTTTCAGAGCTTAGGGAAACATTTTTCAAAGTCTTTGATGCTGGTGAAGGTCCCTTATGTGAATGGCCATTGTGGGATAGCCCATGGAGTGGTTTAATTCCTGTCACACAGCTGAGCACACAAAGGAGTGTGGCAAAACCAGGGTCACTGGCAGTTTTGTGAACTGCTGGTGATGGGAGGTAGAGAACTGGTGAGTAAAACTGAGTGTAGTTGTGTCAGTGTGTTGCACAACAGCTCAAGACAATCATTTCAGCACTGTCTGCTGACAATTTGATCATGTAGTTGTTTTTACAAGAGACTTGAGCTGTCGCAGTAGATTCTTTGTGATTTGTACAACAAATGGGTTTGGGGAATGTTTCTTTCTGATACCTAATACAGATATCGACCTATATACACACTTAGAAGATGAGGCATGAAACGATAAAAATGAAATATATAAGATTACAAAAGCTAGCCAAGTTCTAACATAGCTCTATTTTTCCCTCTTACAGAAATACATTAATGTGAAAGCAGAACCAAACAATGGAACCAGACATTATTCGAATGTACTCCTCATCCCCTCCACCACTCGACAATGGAGCTGATGATGATGATGAAGATGAGTTTGGAGGATTTTCTGGTGTGAGCACTGCTGGCGTAGCTTTTGCTGATTTTGATACACCGGACTACCATCATCCAAAGGAAGAGTTTATACCCACAAATCATTTCATCCCACTCCATGATTATTCTGACAATGTAGCTAGCATTGCAACTTTCACATCTGTTAAAAATGGTAAAGATAAAGACTGCATTGCAGAGCTTCCTACTCATACTAAGGAACTTTCAGATATGTCAGCTACTAGTACTATCAAAGAAAAATCTAAGTTTAGAACTTCAGGTACTGCTTTAGAAGATGTAAACAGAAGGGGGGAACAAAGAGACAACACTGGAAAATCAGAGGGTTTTTCTTCTCACGTGGTTAGAACTGGTGTAACAGTTGAGAGCCAGGATGAGCAGATAGATGCTTGTAATGGTGAGAAACTTCCGTGTCTAGAGATTCTAACAAACGGATTTGCAGCATCAGACCCTGTAAATCCTCAGGGAACAGAAGATCTAGACAGTATTGGTGACTCAAAGGGACTGAAAACTGTTAGCACCCATAGTACTGAGCAAAATTTGAACTCAATGCCTAGCTCAGGTGAAGATTTTGCAGATTTTGCTACCTTCTCAAACAAAACCCCAATCCATTTAGAGGGAACAGGACCTACAATATGCAGTGTTCTTAATGAGAGAGACTCACTGAGCATTCAGGAGAACAACAGAATAAACAGAGTAACTCACAGTGAAGAAGAGGTTTGCATTTCAGAAATTAGTTGAGGAGCACGGGCCTCAGCACTGGAACATAATGAATTTGCAATTTCTAGTACATCTCAAACAACTGGAAGCTCAATATGCACTACAGAAAATGGAGAGCGCAGTGGGAGGAGAAGACAACATCACTTAGAGAATGGCAAAGATTTTAGTAGGCCTGAGGATTCTTCAAAAGCAGCAGACATCAAGGTTGATAAGATCCAAAGCCTAAGCTGTGATCCTGCAGGAGAAAAACTGGGTGTTCCTGAAGATTTCAAGAACGGTGGAAGTAGCACTGAAGTTTCAGCTTGCAGTGACAAACATGATGATGTGTTTGGTGATTTTGGTTCAGTCAGCAGTGCATCTCCCACCTTCAGGAATGCTCAAGAATCAATAAACCCTCTAGATTCAGAAAGAACTTCTGAACAGCCCGCACATATTAGCAAACCTAACGAGGAATTTGGTGAATTCAGGGATACGAGTACTGTTTCTCAGCAGCCAGCAAGTTTGGATGAAGCTGAACTAAATCAGGCTGCTGACACTTTAGAATGTGATACTACCAGTAAAACTTCTGGACTAGACTTCCAGCATACTACTGAGGTAGAAAATGGTGATGATACTGAATTTGGAGACTTTGATTCAGTGCCAAAACCTCAAGATGAGAGTGTTGCTTTCCAGGACTCGGATGACTTTGCGGACTTCAGTTCAGCGGGTTGTAACCAGGCTACAGACTGGAATGCTTTTGAAGATGAACAAAAAGACAGCTGTTCTTGGGCTGCCTTTGGAGATGAGCAGGCTGGTGAATCTCATCACAGAAAAGAGACATGGCAGTCACATAGGACAGATGCATCTGCCAGGAGTGATGGCCCAGTGTTACACAAGACTGACAGTGTTGCTTTAGCTTCTTCCCAAGGGACTATCAGTAAGCAATCCCAAGAGCTATCACCTTCAGTTCAGGTAAGGGTTTGCTTGGTATTCCTCAGTCTTGTTCTGCTCTTATGCATGCAGTTCTTCCTGGTTCCTGCTTCTACCTACAACAAATATTTGAATAGGCCTTGTTTGCCTTTTAGGAGAGATTTAATGTGCTGTGTGAGACGGGCTGATGTGAAGCATTATGCTGTGCTTGGATCTTGCAGATCTTTGCAGCACTGTTACTTCCTACAGACAAACAAGCAGGGTGTGCTGGAACTTGTAGGAATTTGTTTTGGTGATTACATGTGATCCTTTACATAAATTGATCAAAGGAATAAGCCAACATGAACATTTCAGAGCCTGTGATAGTTTTTCCTTTTGCTTCCTTGCTTATTGCCTTTTGGGGAGGTACTCTGTTGCCTTTTTGTAAAATTGTGGTGTGACTGGAAGCTGGGATTACTGGTTCCCAAAATTTTCCATCACCATTCTTTATCATGTTTTCAAAATCTGATTAAAAATGATGACTTGATTTGTAAATGGCTGCACTAATTCACTTAGAGCAGACAGCATGATAAAACACAAGCTGTGGAGTTCTATGTCAGGTATTCGAACTCCTGGGATGTTAACCCTTTAAAAGTTCTGTGAAAATAAATCTCTGTTAGGCATTAATTGTGGACAGCTGCACATTATAGCAACATCACAAATAGAGGACTGGTGATTTGTTAAAGCTGCTACTATTTCTGCTTAGAAGTTTCCAGGAGGGGGAACTAAACAGGTTTATTTCTTTCCACCCCTCCTATGTTTTCTGCTTTAGTTGCTAAGTATTCATTAATTCCTAATTAGTTACTTCCTAAGTCTTTTTAACAGTCATTTTGAGATCTGTGGCTATTCATACACAGACTTATTTTTACTAAGCATTTAATAGTACTTTTACAAAATCCAGAACAACAATTTCAATTTAGAATTTTCTTCAAAGCTTCTTTTTATTCACGTCATTCCATGTGAATAGTTTAGAGTATGCTCTGTCTTTTTGAAGCATGCAGCAACGCCAGCAGTAAAGGGTGTTAGTGGTACTATGTGTCTGAAAGGTTTGGATCTTCTCTGGCAATAAAAGGAAATGAGGTAAGTCCTTTCTTTCAGGCCCTTGCTCGGTGACAGCCCTGCCTCTTCCCATTTCCTACCAGTGACAGGTGAAATGGCTTTTCAGAAGGTTGTGCCAGCTGGAGCTCTGCCAGCATCAGCAAATGGAATGGAGCTTTTGGGACTTAGCACTGATTTCTTGTCACGTTAAAAGCTGTGAGCCTCAGGTCCTTACTCTTCCTGCTTGCTGTTCCGTGCAGTGACTAACACTCCAAACCTCAAAGAGATTTCACAAGCCCAAAAAAAAGGCTCCCAGGTGAACCTGCAGGCAGATTTTTGTGTCTGTGCAAAATCTTGCTTATCACCTGAATGTGTTGGTCCATTTCTTAAGTTCAAAGCGTGAATCTGTTGTTACATATTCACCCTTAAAATTGGAGTACTAAGGTCATTAATGCAATTAATCTCAATTGTTTCTCTTGCCACTTGAAAGGCTGTCCAGAATCTGAGAAAGAAATGGGGTGGGGAGATGATTTTAGTAAATCATCCCTTTTTTCTAGTAATTAATTAATATTAAGGGATAGTTTGCAGGTTTCAAACACTTATTTTCACTTAGAATTTTCTGTAGTTTTATGATAGGTTTTGAATAGAAAACACTTCTGAATGTAGATGTTTATAAAAACAGAACCTTCAGAGGCTCTGTAATTATTTTTTCCCTCTCTAAGTCTGCCTTAACAAAAGATAAAAGTCAAGTTAAATAGAAAGTTTTTTACTCAAAATCTGCCATGAAGTCATACAGTAGTTTGATTAGATTGTAAAGCAGATTTTAAGATTTCAGTGTTTTTTCATTCCTTCTACATGCCACAGTCAGTTGTGACTGTTTGGATCTAAAGTGATGTTCTCCCTCCTCTGCCAGTGAGGAAGTACAGCTGAGAGAATGTTTTACACAAATAAACTGGAGAGGAAGTTGAGCTGGACATGCTTTCTCTGTTGCAACAGTTTCCTTAGCTTTGCAATGTCAATTGCTACATTTTTTTCACTTAACTCTTAAAACAGTTATTTTGTAAGTGCATTAAGCTTTGGAAGGATCTATTAAAACTTTTTTATATTTAAAAAATACTTGTTTTAAGATTAAATAGTAATTCTTTTTATAATCCATTGACCCACAGTTTGCTAAATTGCTGTTAGAAACTGAGATTAACTAATGAGTCAACATGAGCCAGTGGACGGTCCCAGTACTCTGAGTGCAGAATCTTAGTAAAATTAAACTCAGATTTTGATCAGCTTCCTTGCTGTCATTTGAGAGGGTGTCACTGAGGTCAAAACACAAAATATGGCATTTTAAAATAGTTGCCAATCTTCTGTTTGCCATGTATTAAACTTAGTTCTGCAGCTGTTTCATGTAAAAGCAGAAATACTGGCAGGCAAGATCAATCTGGTGAGAGGGAAGAGAACAAAGTTTTTTATTACCCAGCCTAAAGAAGGATAAGGAGGAGGGGATCACTTGCATCAATGTATTGCTGGCAGATCTCAAAAGCACTTGCTGTAGCAACCCAAAGGGAGCAGGCTGTGTGCAAGGGAGAAGAAATACAGCATGTGTTAGACACTTGAGATAGATGGGGAAATTGAGATCTCAGCTAAGGCTAAAGGTGAACTGGGATCATTTACAAGATACTGAATACTCTGGCTCAGTGATGGTGAGGCTGGGAGAGTCACTGTAATGTGGTAGTGAAATAATCTTGAATGGTTTATAAACAGAATGATCCTAATGGAATTCTTTGCAAAAGCAGAAAATTGAAAAGGATACTTAGCCAGCAGCACTGCTGTTTAAATGTGGAAATTATGTATATGGCAATTTTCATCCATCAGAATGCAGCATGAAAGCAAAGTTATTTATCAGTAGCTCAAGTTTCCATTGAAAAGGTCTCTGTGTATTTTCCTTTCTGTTTCTTAGTTTGTTTATTCTGAATGTGGAGATGGCAGTAAAATTTTGTGCTTTCTGAATGCAATCTTGATTGTATGATGTATGTTGGGCAAACCTAGTTTAAAGATTGTAGATTTGGTATAATCTTGAATTTAAAAATAGGCTTTGCTTCAATTCAACTGTTTAATCCAGTTTTTATTAGAAAATATAAAATATTAAGGATGAAACTAAGGGGAGGGGAGTTCACAGAAATGACTTTGATATAGTGACATGTAGTGTCAAAAAGATCATGGTCTTTTCTTCCTTGCCATTGGTCTCAGGCTCTCTGAATTCTGCACACAATTTGCAGTGCAGGGTTTGTAACCTGCTGACCTCTTCTATTCAGCAGTTCTGTGTAGAGGGGAGAGGAGAAAGGCCATGGTGTGTGGTGTACACAGACTGCTCTCTGAACCCATATTCATACTACATAGACCTTAATCCATTTAGTTTCTGCCTTCACCTGAAAAGATGTAAAGCTTGGTTTCAGTATGGCTGCAGTTTGCATTAGAAAGGTGCCTTTATCTTCATGAACAGATTTAGGATGTAGTTGTGGGTGAACTGGTTGATCCAACAAGTCTTGAGCAAACCTGCACATGCATTGGTCCCTTTAATGCAATCACTTTGCACGCTGCCAAGTCATGTTTATGATGAATATAAGGCTTGTAGCACAGCTTTTGCCATGAGATAGTGCTGAACATTAGTCAGCTGAGGGGGTTACTCTGCTGCATTAAGAATATATATATAGGATTCAGCAGTGAAGCACAAGAGCAGTAATAATCCATGGTAATCGTGTGGGTGGGGAATACGGCTGTGCCTGCCTGTGTGCAAGGAGCACGGGCATCTCCAGAGGAAGAGGAGCTAAAGAAGGCCTTGGTTGGAAGGCCAAATCTTACCTGATTTAGCTGAGAGTTCACAAATCCTGGAAAGGGATGAAGGAAAATGTGAGCAGTCCTCCAAGTGGGTTTTAAGGTTCTCCACTTATTAGAGAGCCTGTGCTGGCAGGCTCTGCCTCGTCAGATTAATCAGTGTGGGCGATGCTCAGTTACTGAGCCACGAATCTGCACCAAGACAAAGAAAAACCTGCAGCACTGTCATTTGGAGTCTACTTTGTCTTGGGCCGTGATCATCCTTTTGGAGAAAAGTAATTATGACCATAAAGACTTCAGCCTCCCTAGTTCACTAAGGTAAATTAAAATAGTATTGGCTAAATGATGTTCAGGCAGTTGGGTAACAGTTTGCAGTGTAAATATATCTTTCTGGAAAGGTTTGGGGGTTGTAAGTCCATAGCACAGTTCTTTAGTATTTGCAGCTGAATAACAGTGACAATCAAACTATTAGAAGTAGTCTATAATTGCTGTTTTTCAGAACATACTGGCTAAGGGGAATCTTACAAAAGAAAATAGTTTGAGAGGGGGTTGTTTTAGCATTTCTATTTATATATCACAGGACAAAATTATTTCCCATTTTGTACACATAAGTGTCATCTGCTGTACTTCCTCTCAGAGCCTGACTGAAAAGTTAGTACACCACCAGCAGATAATAACAACGTGACAAACTGAAATGGTCAGTGAGTTTTAGGTAGTCACAATAAATAACTGTTAAACTGTACTTTGCCTGCATGGAAGATGCAATGCTTGATGCATTCTTCAGCTGAGGGAGAATAAATGGTGAAGCTTCCAGCAAAAAGGAGAGACAGCTTCACATTTCTAGCCTGAACTTCCCTGCAGTTTATAACTCTCAGATCAAGCAGTAAAAAGAGCAGACAAGTCTTAACCTTTTTTCTTCCTTAAGCCACTACATTTTCAGATTTGCTTTACAGCTGAGCTCAAAACCTTTGTAGTTACTCTTTAAAAATGGGTTTGGGATATTTAGCACTAACATTGCCTTCCTTAATTCTTCAACTTACTGTTAAAAAATCGGATTCCTCATTTTATGTTGATAAAGTTTTTTTAGCTCTTGTGGCATCCTCTTCCTGGCATGCATATCTCAGTTTAGGACAAGTGTTTTCATTGTAAATTTCCCCTGTTAATAGAACTGTTAATAAAATCAATTCAGTTTTTCACATCTAAGAAATTTATGGCACTAGCTTATATTTACCTGCTTTTCAAGTGGGGATGGAGACAAGCCATCACATTTGAAACACAAGAAGTTAAACTAGTGTTCCTTGTAAGCTTTGCTTGTCTTCTTTCCTCCCGAGTTTTTCTGCCTGGAGCTGTTCTCCCACTGGTTCTGAGGAGATGTTGCCTGTGCTTCAAACAAAGAAATAAGTTGTTTCTGTGTGAAAAGGAAATGGATTTATAGTTTGAACAGTCCAGAAACTGATTCAAAGAAAAAACTGTCCCCATTTAACTAAGAACTTAGTGATTTGTTTGTTTGCTTGTGTGCTTTTAGTTGACTGTTTAGCTTTGTTTAATGCTTGAGTCCAGAAAATTTTGAGACCCAAAATTTGATTGGTGTGTTCCCCATGGTGAGTTGCATCCACTGAAATTGGTTCTTCAGCTCCCTTGTGTTATCTGTATGGTCATGTAGTTTAGCTCTTTAAAAATCCCCAAGCCCACCCCCTCCCCAAAAAATACCCCAGGAACACCAATAAAACCAACCAAACAAAAACCTCAAATACATCCCAGGCACACATGTGGTGAAAAGGTAGAAGAGTTTATGGTCACTTAGCTCTTCACAGGCAAATGTGTTGCTGGAAAATGCAGTTTGGTTGTTAAAAAATGCAGCAAATAGTGTTTCTCATTTAACTTCTACTTAATTTTATTAAAATAGTCATAAAAAGCTGTGCTGGGCACTCTGCAGAACAGTGAGTTCATGATTTAAGTTAAATAAAATCTCAGTGGTTAATCATTTTCTTTTCTTGGCCCCTGAGCTTTGTTCTGTCATTTTTTGAGAGCTTTCATTCAGCTTCTGAGTTCTAGCTAGAAGCCAGTTGTGTCCATATGGACTTCATTGCTTTCCTAAATTATATGTTTAGCATCTTGGGTCTTTCACAGGCTCATTTCCATCTCCTTTAATATGTTTTTTTCTTTTATTACATTTCACATAAACTCGAATATCTAAACATGCTCAACAATTTAACTGTTACACTGGTTTTGTTTATTCTTAGGTCTTCCTTCCAGTTTTGGGTTTGGTAGATGCAAACAGCCCAGAGTTTGTGTAGCTTCCTCTGTGGCCTCTTTTCCTGGCAGCAGGATAAGGAGGGCTGAAGGCATGCTCTGTTTTTGATTCTCCCCTTCTTAAAGCACCTCTGGAGGCTGCCAGAGTAGAGGTGCTGTGGGATGGAAGAGACTTCCTAAGGGAAAATAAGGATGTGTGTTAAAAAAATGGAGCTGTGCCCTCCAGTGGAAAGGGGAGAGGGTGGAAGGACAAAGTGCCACTCCCCTCTTTGAAGGGGAGTTCACCTGGATGAGCTCTTGTGTCTGCTCCACAGCTCATGTGTGATCTGTGATCTCATGTGGAACCACGGAGAGAATTCTGCAAGACTGGTGGTTTTTTTTCCACTCTTGCACACAGAGTTCCCTGGAACTTCACCCAGAGAAGCATTACAGCAGTCATATGGTGAAAACTGCCATTTGTGTCCCCTGTGTCCACTGCTTCTGGAGTGGGGCTCAAGTGTGTTGTCTTTATGGCAAGTTTCATTATCTCCTCTTTTCATAGCTCTGAAGACAGGCAGTGACCTGTCACTGTTGGGTTCATGTGGGGGCAGCTGGGGAGGATTTCGTGTGCCTGGGTGGTCAGTGAAGAATTGCTGTATTGAAGGAGTTCATTGATTCTATGGCCTTGTGGTGGAGAAGAAGAAGAAACCAAATTGTTTAAACCAAGTACTTTAGGCTTTCAGCTCTGAGGGATGGATGTTGCCCCCTGTTTAATTGCCAATTCCTGGTTTTCTAATACTGTGGTGATGCTTATTTGAAAGTCTGTTACATCTGTGATGTTTTGTTTGGTTCTGCTGGTGATTACCACATATCTTAAGTGTCTACCAAAAACTTCTATGCATTTGCAGAAACTATGGGGCGTTGAATTTATCAGTGTTTGGAGAATCACAGTTAATGTTTAATGGCAGCTGTAGCCTTTTCACATCTTCTCTAAGTGCCTGCAAGAATATTCTTCTCAAATGGCAGTGGAGAACACTCAGGTGTCAAATACTTCTAGCAACATGAAAAGTGGATAAAAATTCCTGGTTTCTTCTGCTTTTTTTTTTTTCTTCAGAAAGACAAGCATGACATTATTTCTGGTCATACACAGTATTTTCTTGCAGTCTGATTTATGCAACAATATATTAAAGTTTGTAGGAGGTGGACATTTACACTAGCTTTAAAATCTTCAAAATCAAGATGTTAAAAATCTTGCCCTTTATACCTGGAAGCTATGACCACAGGATTTCATCCCCAGTTAGAAGAACAAGTTCAGCTGTTTCCATTGCCACTGCCCTGAGATGAGTGTTTGTGCACTCATCCCTTTGTCTGTCTGCACACACAGAATTAATTACTCTGGTTTGCTATGGAAACCATTCTTTGTCGTATAGAAATAAGGCCTAAGTATTGCTGGAAATTCAGAAAAGATGACAGGAAGTGTAAAGAATGCTATAGTTAAACTGTTCCTGAAATTTTAGCACAATTCTTAAACTCAAATTTGAAATGTGACACTGACTGAGATGCTGCTTGGTTCTTAGAGATGTTCTGCTAATTCTTTCATTACCTAGAGCAAGCATATTTTTAGTCACTCGCATGTTCTCAAATGTTGATCCTTTTCAAGAAATGTGATGCCTTGCTGTTTCCATGATCCAATGCCATTCATCTGCCTCTTGCTTTTCCCTGGGGATATGTACTCTTGCTGTATTACAGAAATGAAGTAAGCATCACCTGTTGATCTAAGATAAGGGCAAGCCATAAATTGTAGGCAAAGTTGAGGTTTAAAATTGAAGGAGAGAATGCTTTTGTGTGCTGAAGCATTAGGCTAGAATCTGAAATACTGGTTAGTTTTACTTCCTAGGAAGGTAAGTTAGTGTCTTAGTTCTGGTCAATGAACACAAAACAGTCTACAAGTATTGCAACTTAGTGTATGGCCAGAATGACTGAGCATTAAGAGATGATTAAAAGGAAAATTATGTACTGTAGAACATGGCTCTTCATGGTTAGAATTTAACAGACAGGTAATGGAGAGGAAAAGAAAAAAAAGGGTGAGTCAGGTATGCTCTGAATTCAGATCTTTGCACATTTTGACATTATGTTTTGCAAATGGCTGTACCTGGTGGCTGTCCCTGTCAGTCATTTCTTTCACAGGTAGTAAAACTGAAGAGCTGATGCTCTAAGCTAATTCATTTTCCTGTTCTTTGCAGTTAGTGGCTGAATAGAAAGAATAGTCTGGACAGACTCGTTCCCAGTTCCCAACTCATCATCCCAACTCCAGTACAGAATCCAGATATTCTGATAACGTGGTGTTTGCCTCTGTTAGGTTTGCTGATGTTCATGGTCAGTGAGTTGCTTAGTTGAGATGAGAGACAAGGCAAATTTTCAGCTAAACATTCAAACGAGAAATGCTGTAGATAACTCTTGGAATTGTGAAGCAGATGCTTTGCTGCACGAAGGTTTGTCCCAGTTATATCGATTGGCCTAACTAAAATAGGTAACTTCCTCCTACAGCCTTGCTTTTCTGAACTTCAGATCGTCTCGGCTGTAACAAAAAACCTCTGTTTTGAGGCTTTAAGTTCAGCATTGTTGCTGGAATATGCTGCATCTCCACAGGAGGGCTCTGCTGGCACAGCTAAAACAGCACACACCGTGGGCTGCTCCTGGGATTTCTGCCTACTCTGTTTCTTTTCCCTTTCCCCAGTAGAAAAGCAGGTGTTAGAGCTGCTGGATGCTGCCCTGTGTGTGTTGCAGCAGAGCACTGGGAAAGTGGTTGTTGAGGAAAATTAAACTGGAAAGATAGAAATCCTGCACTTAATGCCAGGCTTGTGCCTCCTTTCCTTAGCAAGAAAAGAGATTCAGGTGTTTCTGGAAAAAATGAGGAAAGGCTTTAATTTAAATTTTATGAGCATACCTTGCAATTGATATTTTAATAAATGTTAAAAGTTTGATGCTTACCTGTTTTCAAGGGGTTGAACTGGGGAAAAAAATTCCACATCAGTGGTACATCTGATGTCTGAGACCAGTTAATAGAGGTACAAGAAGCTGAAATCCTGTCTATATGGAAATACAAAAGAGAAAAAAGAAACATAAGGGAAGAACTCAAAACGAAGAAAGCACACTATGCTTGTCAAAAAAAAAAAGGGGGAGATTTTTTTTGTTGTTTTTGTGAGGGCTGGAGGTTGTTTGGTTTTTGTTTTGTTTTGTTTTTCATGTTAGATTTATCTTCCAAGGCCCAGTGCATGCTTTGGAATTAAAATGTCTGGAAACCATTAGTTCCAATATATGCAGTTTATATTGCTGAGACATTATCCTTATATAGCATAAATCTTGTTGCATCCATTTTCTACTAATTTCTGATGGAGTGGCTTTGAACTCTTCTGTAAGAAGTCACTTTGCAGAGGGCAAGATCCTTACTGTTTCTTAGTAGCTAAAAGCCTGTATTTGGTGTTTAAAGAGTCTTGTGAGCCTCTGACAGTTAATATTTTGTGGTAAGTGAAACCTTGTCAAAAGTTGTTTTCCATCTTGCACTGGAGTTATGTTTAAAGCAGTTAGCAAAACTTAACACGAATATTTTCTCTTTGGTATAGACAACATTGCTAAGTCGTCTGGAACGAATATTTGAAGTCTGTTTTCCTCCCATGCCTGTTGCTGAAATTGAAGAAGAAATAAGTTCCTTGAATCATTTGTTGGAAACAGGTGAAAAGCAAGTAACAACTGAGGAGAGCTTAGGAAGTACTGGGTAAGAAACCACAATGCAACGAACTCAACATGAACTTGAACCACATAGAGCAGTAATTCAAAATGAGGTGTTTGCTTCAAGCATTTTGAGAAGCTGTCGAGTGAAAATTAGCTATCTAGCAGAATGCTTGTTTTCAGTGACTACATATGCCAGGAGTATTTCACTTAGCAACTCAGCAGCCTATCATCTTTTCCATGATGTCTCTGAATTAACTAGAATATGTCTTATTAGTTACACTTGCTATAAATTAATATATTTATTCATGTGATGATGGAGTCTAAGCAGGCTTTGCCTTGTCTGCCGTGGACATCATTTTCCAGTGAGAAGCCTGAACTATAATTGTTCTGAGAACACTGTGCAGTTTTAGTGCCCCTGGGTATTGTGCTTGGGCTTAAGTTTAATTGGAATGTATAGTAAGTCACTTGCATTAAAAAACAGAATAAATAGTCAAGGCTGCTAAGCCGTTTTTCTGAATGATAACTTGATTTATGATGGGTTGTGCAGGGAACTGATGGACGTGTGGACAGAGCTGCAGGACATCCATGATGCATATGGACTGAGATACCAGTGGGGTGGCTCCCACAGCAACAAAAAGCTTTTGTGCTCCTTGGGAATCGACACAAGAAATATTGTGAGTCTCTCAGAAAAACTGGCTTTCTAAATAACAAAGCTGCTTTAACTGTAGAATCAGGTGGAAGTGTTTTGTGTGAATGCCTGTCTCCTGATTGCATAGCTGCACTGAACATGGCTGTTCATGACAGACCACCTGGCAACCTTTTATAAGCCCTATTAATATTAAAAGTTGCATTAGTTTTTAGCCATTGTGTTATAATTAACATAGTATTTATTCTGTGATACTAACGTTTTGCAAGTTATGTAGCATTGAAAAACATTTCCATCACTGATACAAGCTCTTAAGTAAATTCTTTGTTGTTGTTGTTGTTTTATCAGCTCTTTACAGGCAACAAGAAACAGCCTGTTATAGTACCCATGTATGCAGCAGGACTGGTAAGTTATTTTTAGTATCTTTTTTTTGGTTATAGTTCCAACAACATCAGATAATGAAATATATTAAATGGCATTAAACACCAAGTGTGCAGAGAGATATTTTTGTAAGTACAGTTATGGCTTAGGCATCAGTAGAAATGTTGAAAAGAATTACCAAATAAATAATTTTAATTGTGTGCAAGCAGATACTTGATTTTAAGTGAAAGAAGTATTTAGTAAAAACAGTAAAGATAAGCTTTGTGATTTTTGCTGGTCTGAGCAGAAAAAGATTTTTTTTTCTCAAAAAACAGTGCACAGATATTTATAAGCACATACAAAAACACCTACATTTTCATGTGATCATCTGCAAATGGAATAGTAAAAAAATAGTTTTCTTTGGTTTATATTAGACTGATTTAATTTCATAGGTTAATTTTACAGAGTGACTTCTACAGTTTTCTGATGCATCAAGGTCAGCTCGTGTACTTCTTCGGACATAAACATGGTATTCTGATACAGATAGTTAAAACATCTCATAGGAATTGCTGTTTTCTTCCTGTTTGTGAGCAGGACTATGTTTGCAACACATGCAGTTATTTTTGCAACAGATTGTTGTTGCTGATTATTTATCTCCCAATTTTTTAATATGCTTTTGCACACAATAAGCTGGATAGCAGCAATAGTAGGCATTAAGTGGATTGTTGCTCTCTGTTGCCACATTGCTTGCTGTGTTTCTCTACTGTCCAAAAGAATTGATTTAACTGGTGGGTAAATTCAAAGCTCCCCTACTATGGTGTAGAAACATTTGTGGGACAGCTGGTCTTGGCAAGTGACTTCCTGAAAATGGTTTAAAATGCTCTGGTTGCAAATCCCATGTGTTTATTTGGGGCTTTCTCATCATTCCCAGGTGGTTGGCATGTCTCAATGCAAACTTTGGGCTTTCTGTAGATCTTCTCACCCTCAGTTTTCTTCAAGATCAGATTTCAGACATTTTTCATAACCCTATTTATCTTTGCACTGTTTGCTTAAAATTAAAAATGTGAGTGTAATTATTTTCTTAATGCTTCTTAATGCATTTATTTCCATCTCAGTAATTATCGTTCCTGGTATCATTCTGAAAACTGATAATTTGTTTTGTTTCTTCTGGATTACTGAATTGTTGAAATGGAATGAATGCACATGTACTTTTGTGGTGGGTCATTTGATATTTCTGGAATAGTCTACACACAATTGGGAGGAGAAGACATCACCTTATCAAGTGACTGTTTTCCCCAGCTTAAATTACATTACTGAAAGTTGAAAGCAAGCTCCAGCTCAACACTTGAGTTTCTGTTACTGGCTCTAAAATGTTTCTTAGGCCTGAGGACCCAGGATGATTCTCCCCTGCTCCATCTGCTCCTGCCTCTCTTGACACAGTGAAAGTGTCCCAGAGATACATGGTTACCCCCAAGCCCTTAGTTGAGGGTAGTACTACCTAGTAGTGTGTTCTAGTTTTTGGCATCTGCAGTTCTTGAAATGTCTGCAAATGTGGGTGTCTGTATGTGCAAGTGATTTTTTTTAAATTTAGATTATTTGTTTGTTTATTCAGGGTATGTTAGAACCTACCAAGGAACCTTTGAAACCAATATCTGCAGCAGAAAAAATAGCTTCAATAGGACAGACACCTCCTGTATCACCAGAGATGAACACATGTGCATCTGATCAGTTCCAGGTAAAAAACAGAGAGAGAAGGGTGAGGAAAGGAAAAGAAAGAATGAGGGAATAATGGGATGTCTCTTCCTTTATATTTAAAATATCTAGTTGGTGTATTCAAAGACACCTGTATGTAAAAGGCAGGTGTTGCTTGTGTCAGATTGAAGTCCTGCTCTTGGATCTGCTTTTCATGTGTGACTGGAAGGGAGTCCCTGTGGTAAGGCTGTAGCAGTTGGTGGCCAGCATTTCAGAGTCCTGATGATCCTTACTGTTACACATCAGTTTGCTCTCAAAGGCAGTGGGCAGTTAGACAAATTTTATATCTAATGTTAGACTCATCTGACCTCTGGCTAAGGTTTTTTGTCTTTGCTTATTCTGGAGCTTATTGTTGGAGGTTGTTCTGCGTGTTGGTTAGCACTTGATTTTCTGAATTATCCTATTTACATTTATACTGTTCATGTTGATTTCCTTTTACCCTTTCTTCTTCAGAGTATCATGAAAAGCAGCCCAGCTGCCTGGAGAGAGATTTTGGGTGTGGCCATCACAAGCATACGTGCCTGACTGTATGAATTCTCTTGGCCCTTTGTGCCAGATTTTATTGCATTATCAGTTCCACGGAGTTGCTTTGCTGGCTTCTCTGTCTTTAAAGTCTGATACAAAATGACTTCAGAGGAGTTTAGGAGTGAGCTTTTGCATTTCACGAATTCTTTGTTGTTGTTGTTGTTAATCACTGTAATGACACTGAAAATGTGATATCTCTGCATATCCCATTAGCTTGTTGACAACCACACACATGGCAACATGCATGGCATTTAAATGCTCATCTAATAACAAAACAACAACATATTCAGAGACTCAGCTGTGTCCCTCCTTAGTGCAGGTCTTGTTTAATCCACCCAGCATCTTCAGTTACCTGCTATGCTCGTGGCTTCTGATTGAAGGCATTCCAGAAAGCATTATTCTTGGGCTACACCTAACCTTAGCAGTAGGTGCTTGTGACTATAGTGATGTTCTTGCAGTCCTTGCTCTGCCACAGTGCAGAGCTCTAAGTACGACATGCTTGTAGCAGAGGAGAATTGTTTTTCATTGTTGAGTAGCAGTTTGTCAGTAGGCTCAGAGCTGACACTTTTATACAGCAATACACGTTTGGTGCTTCCTGTGCTGCTCCTCATGTGGAGTGGGACTGAGCAGCTGAACTGGGTATAAGAAAAGGTAACAACAGTGATTACTGCAAACAGTCTGACCTGAAGAAATCAACTGTGTGGTAAGGAAGTAGGAAAATTTCACTGTCTTTTTGCAGCATTCAAAGTACCCTTTTTTACAGAGGAGAAAACATAAATTAAGCCCTACACTAAACAGTGTAGAAATCTGCAAGAGCCTGAAGTAGCAGTATCTCTGACAAGTGCCATTTTCTCAGTTGCTTGACAGTCACAGCACTGAAAATAAGAACCTCTACTTACAAAGTCTCTCCTTTTCTGTAATTATGAATTCCTACTACAGAATTTCCCATTACTTGTTTGATAATCTTGTCCCATAGCTTGTTCTGACAAGGCCACCTCTGTTCAATAGTTATGGTCCATTAATACATCTGAGAAGCTTCTGTGGTGTCTGTCTGCACTGTTGGCATTATGTTAGCTTTTCCAAAAAGACAAATATTAAAATAAGCTTTTGGGGAAGAGATGGGTTAGAGATTGTAACCATTCAGAACTCTTTTGTCATAGTTCTCCCGACATTCTGAAAGTTTCAGGGCATGAACAAATGGTTCTGCACCTCAGAGACCTCTTTTCTTTCTCAGCCTCATCTTCTGTCAATGATTAGTGGCTTCTGTTTGCTTTGAGGAAAATCCAGCTTCATGTCACATTGTGCAAATGGCTCTTTAGGAATATTCCAGATTGTAGTGGTAATAAGACGATGTGCCTGAACATTTCATTAGGAACTATCTACAAACATGGTAAATATTCAGTGGAAATACAGGCAATTTTAGTGGATTCTGAAGCTTCTTATTCTAAATGCAAGTAATTTAGGTGCAACAATTCAAGTATCTCTTAAGTGTACCTGGTTAATGTGTAATTATTTAGTTAAACTTCTAAATTCCTCCGTTTTCAGAACAATGATTTATCCCTATATTCAGAAACTTCAGAATATTGACATTCTTATTGGAAGGAGAGGCTCTGGTTGATAGATTCGTGTTCTTTTCTCAAGGAAAAGTTCTCCTCTGTTTGAAGGCTGGCATTTATGGCATTTGTATACAGATCAGTGTCTGTGCATGTATCTGAATGACTTCCTGCTAAGGGAATAAGATTTTGGAAGAAAGACTGCTGAGGCAAAAGTAATAGTGAAAAGAACATTTGTAGAAACACAGAAATGCCTCCTAAATGTTTTTGTTGTAGGCAAACAGACAAAAGCATGCAGAGATTTAAAATGGAGAACTTTAGAACTAATAGAATGAGGTAAAAAGCAGCAAATGAGCTGCAGTGTTTCTTCCTAGTTATGATATAAACTCTGAATGGTTTGCCCTCATTCCCTGCAGAGGGTCTCACTGAGTTAGGCTGTGGAAACAGAGTGGACAAATTTCCATCTGAGCCAGTTAAGCTATAAGGACAAGGATTTTGAAATTAAGTTCTCAAGCAAGTTACTGACTGGTTTGTCGCATTAGTTGATTGGATAAAGATGATTTTTGTAGAGTCATTCTCTTTTATATTTGAAGGTAGCATCTAAATTCTTCTTTGATCTGTTGTTTATCTTGACAATTGAGGGGTTTATTTCTCTGTTCCTCTGTGCTCATAACTGTAAGGCAGTAAACAGAATATGAAATAATCCCCTGATTACTGTTGCCTTGATCTAAGCATGGTGTCTCAAAGACTTCTCAGGGCTGAAGTAAAAGGCTCTGTCAGGTGTAAGGAGTGGCTGGTGAAATAGGCACCCTTTGATTGTGAGACTCAGGACAGGTGCCTTTCTCTTCTGTTTTATACAGCTCCAGTGGGCTTCTGCATCACAGCCAAGCCTTCAGGCAGTGCATGCAAAAAGCATTCCAGTGTTTGTCTAAAGGGTTGCTGTCTGGACTTAATGATGAGTGCTTTCTCCTGGTTTGATACTGTTTTCTGGTTAATGTTTTAAAGTTTATTTGCCTGCTTCTCTTTGGATTTTTTTGAAAAAAAGTTGTCCAGATATTTCTGTTCTTCTGCTATTGCTTCAAAGCATTCTCTTCTCTCCATTTGGGACTATATTTCTTTGGTAGGGTTATCTGCCTAGTTTTACTTAGTAAGTTTTATATTGGAATAAAAATCTGCAGTGACCCAGACCTTTCTAGAAGAAAACTATCAGTGATTCTTTTCTGCAGCTGCCCATTACAGCACATCTGCTTGTGTGTAAGCCACTGAATTAGGGATCAGGTTATAATAGAAATATACATCTTACACTTGCTGGCTATTAAGGACTGAACCTTAATTAAACCCCGTGGGGTGACAGTCTCTAAAAACACTTTTAATTACATAAGAGACCATCAGGACTTCTAACAATGACAGATGCAAACTACCATATTATTGGCCACCAGCCAAAGGCTCCATCAGGAACTGCTCTCCAGTTATACATGTGAGAAAGATCCAAGAGTGTGAGAGTGTGTGTAGCTTTGTTGACAGAGTCAGAGAGAGAGATTTACAGGTAAGAGATGCTACAGGACTTGCTGTTCTGTCAGCAAATCTGGGTAAAGGTAAAGGGGTCTGAAAAGAGCAGTTTTCACAACTGGTATAATTTTGCCAATGAATACACACAATGAACTGTATGAATTACTTACATGTAAAGCTTTTGCTGGAATGTTTATGATGCTCGTTTGTGGGATCCATCTAAATGTTGACATTATATTTGTATTATAAGTCCTTTTATTCTTTTCTCCCAGCTTTAAGACAGCAAAATGCTTCCTTTTTTTTTATTTTGTTTAATTTTCCTTGGGTAATTATTGGCACAGACACAAACATTTACATTTTACTCTTTTGGATTATAAGAGCTCTTACATAATACATTCTAAAATTACTGTGTGAAAACATCTCTTGCTTGTATCAAAGTGAAATATGATGCAGTAAAACCAGCAGGCATTTTAATTTCCTCTTTCTTACTTCCTTAACATTCAGAGTAGCACTCTGACAGCTGAGCATGCTTTTTCATTTCTGTACTGTGTCCTGTAATCTAAGATGGAGGCCTCGAGGAGTGAAAGCAGTGTGCTTCATTTCTCAGTATTCTCCTAGTCTGGGCACTTTTCCTTAAAGCATGTTATTAAAATAATAATTGCAGTAGTCTAACAACCTCACAATTTCGGAAAGGCTAAACATTATATTCCCATTTGCAGGGTATGTTCCCACTGGCTGAGGTTTCAATACCTGTGTTCAGGTGTCCCAGTGTAGTTTTCTTAGGGCTGAGGTAATTAGAAATAGAAAACCTTCTGTTTAATTTGCTTTTTCCTCTGCCTTCTCCTTTCACTTTGTTTGTTGTTGTGTAGACTGGGGCTTGCCAGCATCCCGTGTAGGTGAGGGCTGCTTTATTTACCCTCTCTTTTGCAAAGTAGGTGAAGTCAGCAGAGTGGCCTCATCCCACAGAGCAGACTAATACACTTGGTATACTCTTACTGATTTGGAGTCAGATTTGTTTTTTCCCATTTTAGGAAGAGTTCATCACATCCTTTGTCCTTTCCTTGTCAGTCAAGCCATCATTAAAGGCAAACACTTAGCAAGCCATCGGTGCCATTTTTTCCATGCAGCTCTGTCACATTCATAGTCGTGACTCAAGGCCTTTGACACAAATATAGTGGGTGTTGCCCTCAGTAAGAGAGTTGGTAGGAAGCCACTTTGTTTCAATTTGAGTTCATTTTACCCAGGGCAGAAAGCTACTAAATTGTCATACTCCCTACCCTTTTCTTTCCTACAAAGTCCTTTTATTATATTTTAAATGTGACAAAGTTTAAACAAGCTACTGGTTATAGTGATCATTACTTCATCAGGTCGAGCTTCTATGCTGCTGACATTATATCTACATGCAAATCATTTCAATACCAGTACTATCATTCCCAAAGCAAAGTAAAAAGTGAAGAATTAGCTTCTTAACCTCCATGGAGAGAATACTTGTTCAAGCTATGCTCAGTACTGAAAGTATTTTTAAGACATTAGATTGTAAATGTCTTCCTTAGAAAAATCTTTCCTATAAGTAAATACAGAAATCCCCAGCTCCCTTTGTTTTGCTTCCTGTAAACATCTAGCACTGAGGAAAAGCCTTTTATAGTGATTTTACTTGTGCTACAAAGCTAGCTCAGGTTGCTACTAGTCTCGATTAGTGAATCTGCATTTTTCTTCAGTGTCAGATGGTTGGAAGTCTTCAAATTAAAAAATAAAGGCTAACTTTTTAGAAAAGTGAGGAGAAGGTATGGCTCAGCTTAACAAGTACTGATGCATTTTAAAAAATATTGCTGAGAACTTCCATCCCTTTTCTTCCATACTGTGATTGTTTTGTTAGAAGTTGAGGGCACATCCTTTCCCAGTGCTTTCACAACAGCTGACTTGACTGGGGAGAGAGCAGAGTGTAATGCACAGAAGTAGAAAGGTTCAGCTTCTTTCAGACATTTCTGCTGCTGTCCCATCAGTTTGTGTCCTGAGAGTACAGGAGGACTGCTGCCAATGGTTTGGGATACAGATCCTGATATAAATCAGGATGAGTTAACTGTGAAAGGATAGGACTTTTATTTTTAAAGGGGGTGGAGTGGAGAGAGTGTGGATAGTTTGTCCCTCACATGTGGGGATTATGTTTCTTAAGAGCAAAACAAGCCAAAAGAATGATGGGTTGTTTGATGATAAATAATATATATGATCAAGAAAAAGCATGGATGTACAGACAGCTTTCACTGTTCTAAATTTGCCCTGTAATTGTGTATACATAACTTTTTTATGCTAAGTGCCTCATCTTCCATGAAAGTAGCAGTTTCATTTTCAATGATGCCTTAAGGTTTGTTATTCAATTCATATGTTTTAGTTAATATGCAAATCCTGTTTGAGTGAGAAGTTACCTAATTTGTGCTGTTCAGAATTTAATGGACTTCTGTGGTAGAACAAATCTACTTTGAATCTCTACTGCATATTATGAAAATACACACCTCCCAAAAGTTGGGACTTGATCGTTTAGTTGTCTTTTTTAGTGTTTAGACGCTAAAGAATCTGTTGTTTGAACTGCTTTGCATTGTTGTAACCTGAACTGACTATAAAATCTGATTTCTGACTTTTCAACTCTAGGAATCTCTACCACCTGTCCAGTTTGACTGGAGTAGCAGTGGCCTTACTAACCCTTTAGATGGTACGTCTCTCCGTAGAGCCTCTAGCACCAGAGCTAGAGATAAGAAAGCTACAAAGTTCAGACAAACATCTATCTGCTGATTTATTTTTTTAAAATATATACACACACACATATATATAAAAATATATATAATACTTATTTCTTACTCCTAACTTTGGAAATTCAGGCTTTCTTTCTGATTAACAGTGCCCCTATGTGAAGTATTACATAGTTTGGAAAATACGAAGTTAAGTATTATTTTAGATTCCTGCCATATGCTAGTGACACAGTGGCAATATTAACACTTCATTATGTATAACTGCAGATTACAATGGACCTCTGAACAAATGAGCATTTAGGTTGATGAGTTTTACTTCCTAAAAGTATTTTTCACCAGTCAGCTATCTCTTTAGACATCCTCTGAATGACAAACTTGTGTATAGTGGCTACTTCAAAGCACAATATTTTAACCTCAAACTGTTTGCAAAATGTACACTTCCTGAGCTGAAAGTTTTCAGATTTAAAGATAATTTTGTATTTCAAAAATGTGACTTCATTCATTATCACTTTTGCTTACACTAAAGAGCTAATTATAGCTAATATATTAAAGAGGTAGCTACAAACTTATTTGTATCTGTAGATGTATATAGTTATCACCTAAAAAACCCTTCACCTGTGTCTATTTTAATAGCAAAGTGAGTTGTGCCACTGCTTCCAGTGTCAGAAATGTAAGTGCATGCAAAGGAAATAAAACAAGTTCTGAAAACTTGTTTGATTGACAGACTAGAAACCTCTCAAGAAACTCCTTTACAAGGAGCCTGCTGACAGCAACTAATTGATGAGAGCCAAGTTCAAGGGCAGGCTCAGATAAAGTGCATCTCTTACTGCACTGGTGTTGCCACACTGTGTTGTTGCAGAATTGTGGGGTGTAAGAGTTTGGATAGCAATATCATGGTGCTGAAGGAAAGCCTGGATGGACCCTTTTGCTGTTGTCTGGTGTCTTACTACTTCAGTCAATCATCATGCTTTCTTTTTAACAAACAACTTTAAAATGTATCTTGGTTTGATTTCTGTTTTAGTACTAAAGGGGAACAGTATAATTTACCAGTGAGGAACTGGACATAAGAGTGGCATTTGTTATCCAGTGGTCACACTGCTTTAAGATAATGGTAATTAATAGCTTAAAGCTGCTAAATAAAAATTTGAATGTTTTTTTTTTTTTCTTTTTGTTCTTTGCTATTTGAGGATCTGCTAAGTTTTCCTGATGAAATAATGGCTTTCAATTTCAGTGAGGGGAGAAAAGCCCATTATATTTTAAGTATCAATTGACCTATATATTGTTTCCCTTTAACTGGTCACATCTCTCTCTCTCTGGGTTGTGCTGGTTCTCTTTCATTTTTAGATTGAAATAAATATTTCTATTTTAAAGTTACTAGTGTTGATTTCCTTGCTGCATTGTACATGAGGAAATGTGCACTGAATTAAGTTGTTAACATTTTAGAAGGTACAAACTAATACTGTAAGCATTGTTTTCATGTCGATTTTTAAATTGCCTACTGAGTACTAATTATAACTTGCATGTTCAAGTGTGTGTCTTACCCCTTTTTACACATAAACCCCTCCCTTGGCTTACCTTCTATATGGCTGCCTACCAACACGGTCACTGAATTTCAAGCTAGTGGAGGTTCCACTCTTCTGAACCTTGATTTCTTTGGGCCCGTGGATGACAGTAGCTCTAGCAGCACCACCACAATCCCAGGTCAGCAGAGTGTTAAAACCACAACTGTAAGAATATAACGACTTACTAAAAGCATGAGCACATCACTTGACTTTCCTACAAACAAGAAGTTTTTCCATTGCGTTTCTCTAAAATGTCTCTCTACTGCGTCTTTCCTTTAATCTGTGTTCTGTTTTCTGATGTTTTGTATCGAGTACGAAGTATTTAAAAGGTACTGTCAGCTCTGTATTTGTTACCTGCTGAAGGAATGAATGGCTTTTATGCTCTTGCAAATAAGATGTTAAAACACTTTGTTTCAAATGAGAAATTCCAGAAGTTAACTCTTCGAAGCACTTAAAGAAATTTAAAAAATGGTGTAGATGTGACAATTCCTAAAATATGAGGCTTTCTCTCTTCTCTGAGTGCCTCCAAATTACAGGATTATGATGATGTTTGGAAGCCACGTGTGAATATAAATTTATGGAGCTTGATATATCACAGTCCACCCCATGGACTTCTAATAATAATAAAGTGAAAGAGGTGTTTTAACAGCCTTTATAATAGAGAAGAAGGATAGTTGCATGTTTGTGGGATATTAGAAGTTCATGAATGTTAATTTTGAAGCCAAAGCACTTTATCTGCAACTCACTCCCTTAAAAAGGAGATGAAAACACCACTCTCTCATTGAATAATATGTGAAAGTAATTGAATTCACCTATCACGTGGTTTTTACGTGCTCTGAGTATTTTGCACGAGCTTGTGAAAACCTACACTTAGAATAAATTTCTGCAGGAATTTCAGGGAACACTTCGGGGATTTGTTCCAGTGCACAGGTTAAGTTGATAAGGCAAGTACTCTTTCAATACAGTGCCTGAAGCCATGATAATCAATTTCTTCATAGGAAAGATATTTTTCCTCTTAGTGATTTTAATTTTAAAAATTGGTTCATAAGATGTTTGGGGTCCTCCCACATTTCAAATAAGTGATTATAATTATTATGGTATTTTTTGTTTTTAGAAACACACTTTTTTAGTTTTAAAATCTAACCACCAAAAGCAATTTTATGGCAATGGCAATCTAAATGACTTTTTATTCCACCCTTGAGAAATACCATTATCAGATGAAAGAGGGCAGATTTGTCATGGAAGTGACAGCTAGCAAAGTCAAGGTGCTTGAGTCCTACAGATTCTTTTGTAAGTGTGTGCAAGTCCACTGACACAAGTCACCAGTGCCCAGTACATGTATTACTGCTTGTGTAGTTGGGCACATGTATTATTGCTTGTGCAGAAGGTGTGCACACTGAAAGGGGTTACTGGAGGAATAATCTGTTAGTTTTTGATTGCATTTTATTTTTTATGTTGTTGTTTCATCAAGTTACAGGTATTATCACCTTCTCTGGTATGCCTTATAGTGCTTTCTTTTTTTTTTCCTTTTTTTTTTCTGGCTTTATTTTGGTTTGGCTTTGGGGTTTTTTTCTTACTGACTTGTTTCTGGGAAAGTCATTTGTTTCATGGCTTGCAGCTCGTGTGTTTGTGTGTGTGTTTAGGAGCTTTGTGTGGGGTTTGGTTGGCTAACTTTCCTTCAATATCTCATTAAGGTTTTGCAGTGCTTTCCGTAAATATTCTCTCGTCATCTGAATAAAATGGAGAATATGCAACTCTTAAAAAATACATGAAATAATTGAAAGACAAATTGCTAGATTTTTTTTTTGCTTAAAGAAGAAACTTTTATCAGTAGAAGTTTATTCTTTCTTTGGAAACTTAGTTTTACTTGCTATAGATTGACACTGGATTCTTCTCAGTCTGATTTCATCAGTACCCAAAATAACTTTTTAATGAAAATTTTCATTCCACATTATGAACAGGGAGTTACTCATTTCTAGTATGTTCCCACAGATTTAATGTATTGTTTTAGTTTTCATGTTAATAGCTTAACATAAATGTAACTGAGTAAGAGGTGCCTAAAGAACAGTAAATTGAGCAGTGACATCCCAATACAGGACTGTAAATGGGAATATCTAAATGATGTAACTTATAAGGTTGCATTTAATGTTTGTTGCAGAGTTGCATGTCAAAGGGCTCCTTCCTTCAATTAGCTTTCCAATGTGTACCTTAATGGGATTTCGCAGGCTTCTGCAAGTCAAAATGTATTTCTTCAAGGCTTCCTCTCCCTGATTGAAAGTGGATATTTTATGGAATATTTGGGCTTTTTCCTATTTCTAAGTTCTGTAAACATCTGACATTTCTAGAAGTCTTGGTATACCGGTCTCAAGACAGTACATATTTTGATATTTTGCATGGAACTGGATCAAATCAACTGTGAAAATCCAGACTTTAAGGAAAATATATGCTAAAAGGACAGTTGATTAATTTCTGATCAACTCATATTATGTGGAACAAATCTGCCATCTCCTCCAGCTTAACCAGATGATTTTCTTTATTTTACATTTTGGTCAGCTTAGCTTTCTCACAATAAAAGAAGAATTAACTTGTGCCAAAAGGATGAATGGTCAGGACACTGCTTGGGGAGAGCTCATGCAAAGCAGGTTTGAGGATGATTAACATCATCAATTAGCACACACAGTGCTGCAGTTACTGATGGTAAAGGCAGGACAGTAGGCTCTGGCATTTATTTTTAGTAGTGTTTTGGTGTTTCAGGAATACTTTTAAAAGCATCTTGATTCTGGGAAATAAGCTAGATACAATCATCAGCAAACATTAATAAATGCTGGTTTTGTATTAGGGAGCTGCATTGGGACCATCATGTCCCAGTATTTGCAGTGTTTGTTCTGCATAGGATGAAATGCTTTGGTTTTTTCCACACCAACTGGCATAACCTGTTCAGCACACAGGTGTCTGTAAATAAACACAGTGCTTATGTACAAAAATTCTGTGCTTTCTTTGAAAAACACCTTATGAATGGCACGTATGCACACCTCATGGAATCCATGGAGCATAAAATATATGAAACTGTTACTAGAGAAGTGTCAGCAATTTAAAATGCAACAAAATTTATTGTAACAATCTTTCCTCATTATTTATTTTATTAATTGTAATTCCTAGATTATTTTTTTTTTAAGAAATAATAGGTTATATGTAAAAATCCTAGAGCTGCTTCCTACTGAGGTGTGATGCTTGATACTAAACAGGTAGAATTTAACTCATACACAGGTATTTTTTGCATTCAGGTTTCCATTCTTTGCAGTGTTTTCAGAGTGACCTCTGCTGCAAAAATCTGAAATCCATTTGCAACAAATGGAATGTCAAAATTCAGCATCTGGCTTCAGATACCTGAAGCTAGGGATTCAAGGCTGAAACATTCAGATACTTAATGCTTTAGAAATACTTGAAAGGTGAAAAGGGAGCACACACACTAAAAGTTTCGGTGGTGCTGTGGATATTAGTATGTAACTTTTTTTAATGCCATTCTACTTCTATGTTTTATAAAAACCACTTTTCCTCACTTAAAATTTCAACACAACCTCTGGTGAAAAGCCAGATACTAAATGCACTCTATTGCATGCCAGTGTTGTGATCTCCAGGTGAAGAGTTGGTCCCTGTTAACATGCAGTGTTCTTTTGATACAGGCAGTTGAGTTGAAGTAATTGAAACAATCCATTTTGACACAGCTGACATTTTTATAGAGGTTTCACTCTAAAAAGTCAATCACATTGGTTTTGTTTACTCATAGACTGAGACCTTGTATGCCAGACTTGATCCAAGGTATGTGTTTTGTACTACAACTAAAAAAGCTGCTGAAAAAGGATGGGGAGAGAGGATGATGCTTCAGAAACACAAACATGTTCTGTCATGTTCTTTTCATGTATCTTGAAATTATAAATGATTCAGATGTTTACAGAAAACAGTCTCTAGCAAGTTGGTCTGTGACTAATTATGACTCTACTTGCCTCCAACCATCACTGATTATTATTTTATACTATAAGGTGTGGATCCTGAGTTGTATGAATTGACAACCTCAAAACTGGAAACTTCCAATGCAAGCAACAGAGTGACTGATGCATTTGCAAGGCTCATGTCCACAGTGGAGAAGGCAAGCACATCCACAAGGTAAATTCTCTTCATTGCACGTTTTTCTTCTGTTTCTAAGGGTGGTATGAAATGTAGTGTGTAAATGTGTGTGGAGTTTTAGGGCAGAAGTTCCTGAATCATCAAAAGGCTTTAAATTTTAAATCTGAAGTTCATTGTACTGTAGTTCTTATTTCAAATTATTGTAGAACTCTAAAATAAGATGGGAAAGAATTTATGAGCTGAAGGAAAAAGATCACCAGGACCTAAGTTGAAAAGCTAGAGCCAGACTGAACTGGAGGAAGCAACTTTCTGAACACCAGAGCTGGTTCCTAAGAATAGCAGGGTAAGCTGAATCAGCTCAGTTGCTTAGGACTGAGACAGAAGACTCTCCTTGGGCTCTGTGTAATTTATAAATACAGAATGTTCCACAAGTAAAATGATAACAGACTAATAATTACAACTATATTTGTCCCTTTGCAAATATTTATAACATTTGTCAAAACTTCAGTGACCAAACATCAGTTTGATTTTGCTGTTGCAGGTTAAGGATTGAGTGTGTAGCTGGTTTAGGATGTCCTTTCTGCTCTAGTGGAGCACAGATGAAGCAGTTTTGTGCTTTTTTTATAGGCAGTATCTATAGAAGGGCTTTAGGCATCAAATGGCTTTCTTGAAGCCTGGCCTGTTGAATGGGTACAGAATAGTCTCTCCATTTAGAAGCTTGTATGCTTTGGGTTTATTTTTTTTATGTGTATCTTAGCAGTAGGATCCTGAACTGTCTTAACATAATTAATGTCTGTGCCCATTAAAATAAATGCTGAGGGATCTTTACCAAGTAAAACACTGGTTTTTTGTAAGTGTGTGCCTCAACGTGCAACAAGTAGATGGTAACATCTCTTCACTCCCAAGTGAGCTGTAGGGTTTATTCAGCACTCTAAAACCAGATGTATTTTCATGCAACAGCCCATAGGAGGAGGCACAGTAATGCTGGGATGTAGCTGGCTTGCTTAAAATGACTAATTTGTAATTTACAAGAGTTCTTTTAAAACATGCTCTTTTACTGAGAAAACTATCTTCCTAGTTTTCCTGCAGTGGTAATTTTGGAAGTGAACATGAAATCAATAAGCCATGAAATTTCAAGGGAGAACCAGTAGAGGGAACTCCCCACTTCGATGCTGATTTTTGGGTCTTTTGGATTGCCTCTTTTTCTATCCATGGAGTGCACATATTCTTCCTGGAGATCCTGTAGTGGAAGTTTGAATTTCACGAATTAGAAAACATAGTTACAGTTGAAATACATTTGTGTTGTATTCTAAACCTAATTTAAAAGTAACCACAGCAGGATATGCAAACTCCAAATGTATCTTTATTGTATCTGCACTCATAGATTTGTACCTTGCTTTAAGATGTTTTAGCTTTTTGTCTACAAAGGAGCAGGGAAGTCTGCTTTGCTTAAATGAATATTGACCCTCATTTTTCTGTATTGTTGCTTCTTTGATATGAGGGGTTTGGGCTTTCTTTCAGTGTTTCCACAATGCACTTGAAAGCTCTTACTTGTGCTCTTAAAGCTCTTTATCCAGATGTCAGAACTCTTCCCCTGTTTTGGAGAGCATTGCTTACCAACAGGAATTGGTTCTAGATCTGTGGCATAGCAATATATCAGTTTGGGGACCTCAGGCTTGGAGGCTCAGTTCAGACATACACAAGGATTAGCTGTTTTCACTGTTTAATACATTTTGTATGTTTTTATCAATTCTAAATTTTAAAAAAATATCAAGTGCCTTTTCTTCTGGATTTCATGCTCTCCAAAAGAAAAGCAGTCTGTTTTTTCAAGCTAGAAACCTTCTGAGAAATGAGAAGGTATAGGCTCAGCAATATGCCAAATAATGTGGCACAGTGTTAGCTTTTTGAAATAAATTTGTTTTTCTTGTCAATTTTTAAAATTCTTTTGTAATGAACTGGAGACTTTAATATAGGAGTGGCTGAGTACAGCCAGGTCAATGAGGATGAGGTTCATGCACCAGCCTGGAAATGTGGGCTGTTAGACATCCATGAAAACTGACTGAGGAAGACAAAACCAGTGGATTAAGATCACTTTGATGGCAACTTCGTTGTGCTGAGACTATCCCATGTCTGTAACCTGGTTGAACTCAGGATCTTTAGGGTAAAGTTTAGAGTTAAAATACCATTGTTCAGCTACAGAATGCCATGTGAAGAGTCATCTTTGTCTAAAATAGCCCTGTCTTTGGTTGCAAAGCCATCTCTTGAACCAGAAAGTCAGTTTCTCAGCAGGAAAGTATTGGGAGAGGAGGGGAAACTTCCCCCTCAGCTTAAGCCTGAAACCTTGATGGCAGCAGTAAGTCTTGAAGGTCAGGGATCCAGTACAGCATTCCACAGAGAGTCTCCAGCCTTGCCTGGTTCCATAGACTTGGCAGAGATCAGAAGTTTATCTGCTGTCTTTTTGAAGGAAAGCAGAGCACTGATACCTTTCCAAGAAATGGCCAAAACCTTCATTTAAGCTGAAAATACTCCTTGGGGATGGTGTTGGATGGAGCAGGCTAACTCTTAATTACAGAGTGTTTTTAAAGTACATTTCTCTAATCAGCTCATTGTTGCTGATAAAGCCTGGCCTTGCTGATGCTATGCACAAAAACTCTTTGCAAACATGAGAGGTGACTGAAGCCCTGAAAGACTTGAATTGCTGCAGGAAGGGGTTGGAATGCAAAACAGAACAGTGACACGCAAGTGATGGATGGACAAAGCATTCCCTCTTTCTTGCTAAATTTTCCTCCAGCACCTTCCCTGCCTGTCAGCCTGGTTCATTTCTTGTGGCTTAGTGTTGACATGCCTTTGAAAAGGAAATGTAGTGCCCACGGGTAGAGGGGCTGGTACAAATGCTTGGGATGGGGTATCCCTCCTGTCCTTCTTTGGAGGAAATGTAACCTAGTGTAAGAGAAGAGATGGATGGGCACAAAGTATGCTGTGGAGGATTATTTTGAAACCTGAATGATGCAGAGACCTCGTTTTGATCCAGGGATGGGTCCTTTCATGGTTTTGTAATCAAAAGTTCTGATTCCAAAGCAGACATGAGTAGTACAGCTGCCACTGGCAGTCTGCTCACTCAGGTGTCTGTTCTTTAAGCTATGGCACCCAGAAATGAGGATGAGCAGGAGAAGCTCTGCAAGGCTCCCCTCCACTGATCAGGGCTCAGCAAAAGAAGCTCGTGGCAACAGGAACATCTTCAGCAAAAGTGGTGCCTGAAATTAATGCACAGTTATTCCTCTTGCCTCTATTAAAGGACATCACAGTTAGTAGGCAGTTTGCTAAGTTTTAAGAGTAAAACCTGTCTGCAGTGATGATGCTACTTTGTCTTTTAAAATTAGAGAGTTAATGAGTTATTCATTAGGGTTGCCCCAGTGATATTTGCTACCAAAAGTGTTGATTGTTACCCAGAAAGGGTACTTGCAGTGTCCAGTTTTATTGTATTGCAGAGCAACCTGCCTCTCTCCATTGAGAGATGATTTCAAAAAAGGCTGAGATGATTGTGTTTTAACAAGCGAGTCTCATTACCAGGTGATTTTATCTATAGCTCTGCCTTGGTCATAGTTAAGCAGTGGTTGCTGTGTTAGTTTGTCCTGCTTTATAGCTACTTTTTACATTGCATTGGAGTAGATAAATGACTGCAAAGGGCCTCTGGCCAGAAGGGGAGCATTCAGTAACTGGGTGAGATGGACACCTGAAGGGCTCACTGGTGTGCCTGTTGTGCAGTGAGAGCAGCTGCTACAGCAGCAGTGGTGGCATTGTCCTGTGATAAAGGTCCTGCATGTCACCATGGGACAAAGCACAGCACTGCCTCTGGGAACCAGCAGTGCCATTTCTTAGCATGCTGAAGTTGAGCAGAGGAGGAAGAGGAATATAAATAGCAAGGAGTGTGTGAGCTCCATCTCGCCTGATGAACAATTACAGGAACATCTCCAAGGCAGCCCTCTTCCTTTGGCTTCCTCTGTCAAACACTCCTTTGTTAGCTCTAAGTCCTTGATCACCAGGAGTTTGTACCTTTAAGAGGCTTGTGGTAAGTGATTATTAATAGTGGCACCAGATACTGATAACACAGTGGTGGGTGAGAACCACATTTCAACAGCTCGGAGATAGTCCTTTGAGTGCAAACAGAGCTGACTGTGAAGTTGGTAGAGGAGGCACATATTGGCTCTCTGCTTCTTCCTTCAGTAAATCCAGCACACAGCTTTGTTTATCCTCCAGAATTTGGTAATCTGCCTAGTCAGTAGCTCGTGAAATTCCACTGCAGCAGAGAAAAAAAAATATTGCTGTTCTGTGAAGGTAAGTCAGAGTTAGTGTTTAGACTGCCTCATCTAGAGAACTTTCATCAAGTGAAGATTTCATGTAGCAAACAAAAGTGATAGTTCAGTGTCAGCACAATGATCAGTGATGATGGTCAACACAATCATCAGATGTCAAGGATGCATTTGACTCCAGCTCTTTTTTTCTTCTAGCAAAGGAATTCTGAGGTTGCTGTGGAAGCAAACATGTGTCCCCTTGCTTTCCACTGCTCTCTGCTCAGCTGAGGAAACAGTCTTCATGGGGGCTGACAAAAAGTATAAGGACATGCTGCTTCATGATTGGAGTAGACATTGCCCTCTCATGGGCTGGGTTTAAAGTTGATATATAAGACCAGATACAGAAAGGAAATTTCTAAAATGTTCTAGGGAAACCAGTTTCTTCACTTCAAGCATTTTGTCTCAGCCTATTTTCCCCAAACATGAGGGAGCTTATTCAATTGGAATTTCTTACATCACTACGGGATTTAGCAGGTGCCTTTTTGAAACTGGAATAATGTTTGATGGAAAACTGAGTATTTCCAGTAGCAGGCAGTGTTCTTCAAAGATAAGCCAGATGTGTTTGGGCAAAAGAGGGGGGTCTGTAGCAGTCTGAGCCAGGCTTCATTTTACTTGGGAAGTGTGAGTTTTTTGCATAATAGTGAGAACCAAGCAACATGGGATTCAGACTTCTTTATTCATTTGTGCTCAGTAATTCTTGTGAATAATGCAAAAGGCAAAGGAAACCCTAGTGGTTCCCAAACTGCTGTATGTATCATGGCTACTCATACTCCTGCACTTCAGACTGAGTAGATACACTTATTTGTGAGGCCCCTTTTGCTGCTGTTGAATCCTGAAGGGGGAAAAAACGGTTTGGGATCACAATGTAAAGTGGTGTGATGTGCAGTCTGAGAACAGTTGTGTTGAAAACAACAGCCTAAGTGCGTTTTTATTTTAAAATTATTGAGAAGTAACTTCAGAGTTTCTTAATGTCCTTTTAAGGTCTTTTCCATTTTATTTTTGGAGATTGTAGCAGATTTAGGTAGTTTAGAAGTAATGTTCCTACTGCTTTATCTCTAGAATATGGGCATGGTTGTCTCTTTAAGTGAGTCTCTTGACTCTTGAAACCGCTTAAAAAAAAAGAAAAAAATCTGTAAAAATTTTCATTTGAATAGGACTTTTTTTCCTTATTGCAACAATATACACAAGAACATTTTGCTGACTCTCTCTGTTAACACATTATTGGTAGGCAGGTAGGTATTATAACATTAGACTACCTTCAAGTAGCTTACAGAAGTGCCTGTCAGTGGGAGACAAGCTGACAGAACATTGCTTCAATCAGTGATTCTTTCAGTGATCCCAGGGATATCAGGTACTGGATTAATGCACTTTGTTCTTTTCTTCCCAACAGGAAGCCTAAAAAGGAAGAACATCTTAGTGAAGAGGCTGCCAAGGTGATTTCTAGCCTTCCTGACTTAACTTTCATGCATGCCAAGGTGTTGATGTTCCCAGCCACATTAACACCTTCAACAAGCTGCCAAGAAAAGGTAGACTAAAGTGATGTGAATTGGACGTTTTCTATTGATTTTTTTTCTTCCCTCTGCGGGTCGTAAAAAGCAATCTTGCTTTAATTAAAAAAAATATCAAGTTCAGATGATTTGTTGGTAAGCAGCACTAGAAAGGTATACATAGTAATGTATATTTATTTACATACTGGAGTCCTAAATTTATATTAGAGAAAAATGTAAATAATTGGGGGTAAATCTTTTTGAAGATCTATTCTTTTTGTTGTGCTGGGCTGTATACATTTATGTCTTTGTGAAATACACTGGTGGTGTCCTTCTTATAAAACTTCTAAAAGTTAAAAAAAAATCCTATAAACACATAATGAAAACTTCAATCTTCACAATCTGTGGAGGTCCCCCTTAAGACTTTCAGATTGCATTGAGCAACAGTTTCTTTCCTGCATATATTAAAATACTTCTTGCTGGAAAAAAAATCAAAAGGTTATGTTGTCCCTTTTGTGGGTTTTTCAGTTATTGTTTCTTTAAAACCCAGTAATTTCTTTTGTGTTTTAACAAGCTTAAGATGTGTTTTTCCTTTTCTTTTCCCCCATCCCCTCCCCCTGTTTGATTGGTTGGCTGATCAGTTTTTATGTTCTTGAACTTCAATAGTATGGCTCTGTCACTATATAGCCTTTTGAAAGGTATGCTGTCAGTAACTTCTTGTTCCAGTTATGGATTACTGTCTAAACACTTGATTTTTTTTTTTTTTTTTTTGGTCAGTGGAAGGTTGTCTGCTTTTAATCAGTTTGATTTGGAAAAGAAGGACCAAAACAATATGAATGTCTTACAATGAAATTTACCTGTTAAAAATTTTAATGTTCTGTTGTACCACTATTCCTGTTTGATTTTGCACAGTGTAAAATGACATAATCATAGATTGCTATGGTTTTAGGCTGTATATACAGTAAAAAACTATGGGTTGTAAATGTCTGGGGAAATTCCTATGGAAAAAAGAGAGCTATGTTGAAGAACCTCTAAAAAGGTCAATATGCATGCCCAAGGTCTTTTGAGATTTAAGTGTGTAAATTTCCTTTTAGCTTACACAAAATAAAATAATTTAAAAGATAGATATGTGTACAGCCTGCTATCTTTTTTTTACAGAATGTCTGCATCACTCACCTCTCTGTTGGTGGTAAAATTGGTGCACTGCATTAGCAGTAGGACCTTCTAATTTGTGTTGCTCAGTCCCTCAAACCACACCTGGCAGAGTCCTGCAGACTTTCCTTCAGTCCTCCTGTCTCTTTTTCATGTTGGGAGTCAGTCTTTTACTTCTGTCTCCAATTTCCCTTCTGGCTTTTAGGGCTATGTGGTTCATGATATTTGGGGTTAGAGACTTCTTCAAAGCAATTGGCAATACTCAGCTGTAAGAAGTACCAGCTATGGTGAGGCAAGAAAGGACAACTGGCTTTGCTGATTTCTTAGCTACAAAAAAAAAGAAACATAGCAGTCACTGAAGTCTCCTCTCATGTGAGCTTGCACTGTAGCTCTGTGAGCAACATATCAGAGGGTCTCAGTGGATGGGCTGCAGGTAAGGCATGTGTGCTCTGGGTGCTGCTATTTCTTGGTGCATGGACACAGACTCTTCCATGTCTGTACTGTGTGCACAGCTTTTTTTGGAAGCTTTTTTTAAGTGCTCAGTAGTCACCACCAGTTCATCACTTAACATCTAGTTCTGAGAAATCTCTAGTGTGTTTCTTTATCTGTTCTTTGAATTCTTTATTGTCTGACAGCACTTGGATCAGAAAAGCCCGAGTTTGATGTCATTAGCTGGGTAAGCTGAAAGGTTGTCCTTGCAAAAGGAAGCTTTTTACTTCTTGAAATGTCCTGAGAGACAAGTGCTGGGGTTCCATCTTGGTGAACGCAGGAGTTTCAGTGAGTGATGGCTGCTCAGAATTGAGAGAGCAGCTCCTATGGCTGTGATAAAGTTAATTTGTAAAGGCTGAATTGTCTCCTTTGCCCTCTAATTAGTACTGCAGTGTACAATGATGTATCAAACTGCACCCTGTTGTAGCAGAAAAGGTTTAAGCAAAAGCCATCTGCTTTGTAGCCCCAAACCCACTTCTGTTTGCTGTTTCTGCAGATTTTCATTACAGCACTGACTTCATGCCTGTTACATGTCAAAATTAGCTTTGCTAATCTCCCAGGTTTAGCATAGTATTCTTTAGTGCATGCTTATTATATCGTTCAGTTCTGGTGCTGGGCTGCTGTAGGTTAAAATTGGTGCCTTTGTTTCCGTGGCTGTGGCGTGTCCCTTGGAGCCCGAGCAGTGGGATAGCTGCAGCACAGAGCTATAGCTATTGTTTCAAGGAGAATATGTTTAGGAGCTGACTCATGATCCTTGTCTGGCAGCGAGTGGACTGAAGTATTGAGGAGAGGTGGGGGTGGAAGTGCCAGCTGCAAGTTGATCTTTAGTCTTCTCACAATTGCCTCCAGAGGCAGCTGCCCATTTGTCTTCCAGTCTCCGAGTGCAGTTCTGGTGGCCTGCCGTGGATGGGGGAGGGGAAAAAGGAGATTTCTATTGTGACTGATGTACCAATCTGAAACTTTGTGAAACCTGGTACTACTAGAGTGTGTTTATGGGGTTTTTATGTTCTTTCTGCATCCCACAGACCTTCACGCTGCTGAAAGACATCCAAATTCAGCCTTTTGAGGTGGGTGCTGCCTGCCTTAAAACGCAGCACTGCTTTTTGTCTCCTTGCTTAAGCCTCCTTTTTTGTTGTTGATAGTGGGATGGACAGACAGGATCCTCTTGCCTCTCTCCTCTGTCTTGTACAGGCAGCTTTGTTCATATGCAGAAAGTTTTGGCTAACAGATTCGGCTGCATCGGGGCTGCCCTTCCGTGCTGTTCCCAGTGACACAACATGCCTTGTCTAGTTTAATCTTGCCAGAAGGCCTATGGGCAGGATGGGGATTGATACTTTGTGCAGATTTGGGTTGCTGTGCATTGCAGATTTGGGTTGCTGTGCATTGTCACCAGACATGTCAGGGTGCATCACTTTCACCCCGGACCCGCTGTCATTGAGTGCTTATGTGCCTGTCCAGCACACGCAGAGGAGGACACCTGGTTCAGATGCAATTCCCTAAACTGGCACGAGGCCACGAGGCAAAGTCCAAAGATCCCACTGTGAAGAGAGCTGCAGGCTCCTGAAGGACTGCTAAGAAGGGCTGGGCTCTGCTTGTGTCATCTGAAAGACTCTGCTGTGAGATTTGGGGGTTCAGCTCTGCCTCACCCAGAGCACCCCCACCTGCTGCAGGTGCTGGCAGTGCTGGACTGCCCACAGCACCTGGAGTGTTGACACCTTCTCAGGATATCATTAGCTCAGCAAATTCATTTTGAGATGCCAAAAGTAAAGCTTGCAAATGATGTGTGTGCATGTCCTCAAATGCAGTGAGTATATACTGAAGTTAACTCTTTGTCACATTGAGTTGTACAGAATTTTGCCTGGTAATGAAATTGTCATGTGGAAAGTTTTGTTGCTGGACTGCTGCACTTGAGCTGAATATCTGGTGGGCTTTATAGGATGTGAGAGAGACTTAGCTCAGTGCATGTAAAATGAATCACCCTTGGTCCAACCATTTATCATTTTGTGCCAGTTCTGCAACTCTGCATCTTTATCTTCTAAATTTCAGAGCATCTTGAAAATACAGGATAGTTGCAAAATACAGTTGAATGTCATTTAGAAAAGCATATATCACCTAATAATTGCATAGTACCTGCTAGGAGCGTCTGCTACAACATCAGAGAAGTTTTTTGTCTTCTGACCACTGCCAAAGAGCACAGCCACTGAAGGCAGCAAGCAGCCTGATCTGCTCCCTCCAGAGAGCCTGGAATGTGAAAGGAGATGGGAAGAAACAACACATTGAAATTCAGAGGACTGAAAACAAGGGAAGAGGATCTGGAAGAAAACACAAAGCCAAGAGCTCAGCAGAAGCTCTGAGTAGGGGAAATAAGAAGGTGAAGCAGGACTCGGAGTGTAGGCAGCTGGGATAGCTGTAGGAAGAGCAGGTGGTGCAGAAAGTGGGATACAAGCATGAGGAACAGGAGCATTTGGAGAGAAGGGAAAGCCTGGGCTGGATTACAGGTACACACACTGTGCCCACTGGCTGCTTTTCTCCAAAATCTGGAACTGAGCCTCAGAGGCCCAAGGGTCTGAGTTCCTGTTCTGCAGAGGAAATGTGTCACAGCCGTGGGGTGAGTGGGAGCTGCATCACCACAGCCCTGCTCTTGCTGTCAATTATTGCTGGTAGAGAGCTGGATTGCAGACTAAGGGCTTTAAATGCAGCTGCTGGTGCCTGTCTTAGCATCAATACAAGCCCAGATGTTAGAAGGCCTTCTTCAAAAAATTATTTTTAGATGAGGAGGTACATTCTAATTCCAGGCTATAGGTATAAAATCAAATCCTCCAAAGCAAAGCTCTGCCACGGATTTGGAACTGCAGCTTCAGTCCTGTCATGTGTCTGCAATGTGACAGTTGTTGCTTACATATCCTCCTGTCTTCACCTGATCCTTGCCTCATGCCCTGTGCAGATTATTCTCTGAATCAGCATAGTGCAGTGAAACTCTTCTCTGAAGGGCCCCTGCTTCCTGTGGCTGAAGGGGATGGGTGGCCTTATGTGGAAATTGCCAGGAAGGCACAGTGGAGTGTGATGCTCTCCTGGCTGGAAGCAGCTGGCTGTGCCAGCTTTTTTTGCAGGAGGTCACTTGTACACTTCTGTCATTTGGTGCCCAGCATGAGTTGCCTGATTGGGATGTGCAGAAATGCTAATTTCTCTGGGGTGTAGCTTAAGCAGTTAGGAGCTGTGCTTTTTGGATACTCGGTTGTGGCACTGGGGGTTAGCTGCACGTGTGATGTATCCCAATGCAGCTCTTGTTTTCACCTTGTCAACCTGTACTTAAAAATGTAATATATGTTGTTAACCCTGTGTTACAGACAGGTTGCAAAGATCAACTCTTTGAAATGCCATGATCCTCTGTGTCAGCAGTATCTGAGAAGGACTCAGCTGGCACAGGTCTCACACACATCTCAGAGGCAGAGGGGAATTCTGATTGTCTCATGTCTGGATTCACTATATGGTCCCCAAAGAAAAGTATTTTTCCTAGTTTAGGGTCTCTGAGTCTTCCTCTGCAGATCCACTGATTCTGTCAGAACCCTGCTGACCTGGCACATACCTGCAGAGGTTCCTAGTGCTGTACACCATACAGCAATTGGATTGTGTGCCTCAAGTAAGGCTTGGGACTACTTCTAGAATATGAAGGGGAAAAAATATACTTCTCATTGAACTAAAAGACACAGGGGTCCTGTGGAAAACAAAATAATTCAAAGAAGAGTTAAATTAAGGTATAGTACATATTTTTTAATGTTTTCCTAAGCAGCGTTAACGATTCTTCTGGCATGGTTTTCCATATGCTTAATGATCCTTTTGGCATAGTTTTGTATGTTTAGAATGTGTACCCATGTGTGCAGTAAACTGATCTGAGGCATCAGATTGGGCTGTATTCCATATGGGATTCTCCTGAGCTGGCACCTGTGCCCAGGTGGCATTTGCTAGCCCTACTGTCAGTGGAGCTGTTGCGACTGATCCTTGCTCGTCAGGGTTTGTTGGTGCTCCTGCATGGGCAGGTCCTTGTGTTTGCATGGCTCACACCAGGTCCAGCAAGCAAACCCACTCAGGATACAAGTAGGTTTTCTGCTGGGATTGTTATGGTGTGAGCCTCACCTTCCATATTTAAAGCAATGAAGTTAGGTGAGGAGGGAGGGGAAGCAGAGGGGCAGGTTCAGCTCGGCAGCCTTGTCTGTGCTTTTGTTTTTGCTTTTCCATTGAAATGTGTCTCAGTTGGGTTTGACTCCTTAAGTGATAAAACATTCTGTGTTTGTTTCCCTCAGCACAGAACTGCAGTGAGGGCAGTTCACTGAGGCCAGGTGTAGTTTTCAGGACTGTCTTCGTCTTATAAAAAGCAGGAAATGTTGTCTTGCCTGAGCTGATCTCCAGGAGACATTGCACTAGGGGAGAAAAGCAAGTTCTTTGGATCAAACCTTATAGTGTTGCCTGGCCTCCAGCTGCTCAGCAGGACACCTGGTAGGAAAAGGAGTTGTCCAGGGTACCTCAGGGAGCTGTGGTCTCATGCCCTGATGCAGTGAGCACCCCAAAGTTGGAGTCTGTAACAGACAAACCCCAAAGTACAAAACCCCAAAGACCTCAGTGGCGTTCAGCTCCTGTTACACTGTCACAGCTGGCCTGGCTCTGCACAGGGCTAAACCCTTGGCCTTGTATCCTGGGGGAAAGAGCCCATCCCACCCCAAACACTTTCAGTGGCATGGATACAGCACCTTGTGCCACTTTGGGGAGTGTGTCTGTTACAGACTCCAACCCCAGGAGTAAAAGGAGCAGACAAACTAGCTTCTCCCATGCTAGTTCCACATTTCTAATTGTCAGCTGCAGCTTATTGGTATAAATAGGGCAAAGAACAGCTAGTAAGGGTCTCCCCTATTGCTTGAGAGACCACACAGTGACACAGGAAAGGAGGGCAGTCCTGCTGCTCCTGCCACACAGCTTTATCCCAAGGAGCAGATTTAAGGTACGGTGGGAAGCAGACATGTGTGTGGTCATGGCAGAACTGTCTCTGTCTAATGTCTGTATTCTGGTGTCCCCTTGGGCTGTCACTCAGGTCTGCAGAGCTGTGATATTGTCTGATTTGTAAGTTTTGCAGTGGTTGGAGCTGGTTTTTCAAGTCTTCTTCAGCTGAGGAAGTGTGTGAGGAGACTGCCCAGAAAGAACAAGTGAACGCTGGCAGCTGTGTGCAGACACTCCATGAGTAGCTGGACTGCTGGTTTGGGTTTTTCTTACTCCTTTACGTTCACCAGTCCAGGGAGTTTAAAGAAGGCAGGGCAACAAGATTTGCTGAATCTCTCCCTAAAGCCCTTCAGCTGCTCACAACAGTCTTGGAGAAGGATGTGGGAGCAGCTTCCACAGGAATTCAGAGCAGAGTGGAAAGCACCTAACAGGCACTTTCAAAAATGTAAAGGCTGGTTCAGGATCCATAATGCCTTTTGGATCACATTTTGGCTTTTAAACTAGAGGGAGCCTTAGCACAAACAGAAAACATGGATATTTTGGAAACAAACCAAAAGCAGTCATGAAGTGTCCCCCTAACATTTTCAAATCCTCCCTTTCCTCTCTGTCTCCAGCCCCAAATATCATCAAACATTTTGTCCCAATCTCAGCAAATTGGACTTGAAACCTGTTTGCACATTAATTCTGCTACCAAAAAGGGGTTTTTTTCCAAGGCTGTGTTATTTTGCTGGTGCAGGGGCTGTTTTCATTAGGAGCACTAAAGCCTTTTGTCACTTAGTTAATGCTGAAGCGAGTTAAGAATCAATGTGCAGCTGGCAATGGGTGTTTTGCAGCTGTTCAGACTCTTGCAGGTTACTCCACTCTCCCTTGGACTGAGCTGCCTCCCTCTGATAATGGCAAAAGGAGCAGTTGTATGGCTGCTTTGTGCTCTTACGGGTACAAGTTTTCCCCCTTTTCCATTTTGAAGGGATGTCCTCTCCCTTTCTCTCTATCCTTGGCCACCAAGATGAAGTCTCCTCTGGCAACTTTCCCTCTCCTTTGGCTGGGGAGGAGGAAGCAGGGTGGAAAAGGAGGAACAAACAGCTGTCCTTTAGGTTTCCCATCAATGCAGCTCCTTAGCAGGCTGGCAGTGTGAGCTCAGTCCTTAGGAGAGCTGTTCTTTCATTCAGGAGGCGGCCTGAGCCAATTCTCCCCAGTCCAGGACTGCAGAGGTAGGGAGTTTGGTCCTTCCCAGCTTGTAGGACCATTGCAGCTGGCACAGGCTCCTGGTCCCTGTGTTTGGTTCATGCAGTGCCCTGGAGGACCATGTGGAGGTTAGCCTGGCTCAGGACACTGCTGAAATGGTGCAGTTGGTGTGTTTGAATTTTCATCTCTTTGTGAAAGCCACTTTCCCCTGAGACTGGGAGTGGGTGCAGGGAGATACCTGGTGAGGTGCAGCGCTGCCCTGGCACTGCAGTATGAGGGGAGAGAGTCCAGGACTTGCTGTCAACAAACTTGTGAGTGTTCTGATCTCTGGAGTGTGTTTTGAGTTGTGAGGATCACAGCTGAAATCTCGTTAGCAAATGACAGGCCTGGTGTGCAGAAATCTGCCTGGCTGACATCTTGCTCTTACTCTGCCACTTCTGGTCAGCAGGGTTGGCAGTTCACCCTTGTGTTTGCAAGTGTGAGCACAGTGTGGCTGCCCTGGTTTGCAAGTGGTGGTGAGAAGAGCCATGGTGTGCTGTGGCAAGGGGGATGTTACTGTGATTGCAGGAGGAATCTGACAGTTCTTCTGGTGCTGTTGTTGGAGAACTTCCCTTTTTGGTGGGTACAGAAAATGCTGTCTGCAACTGGGATTCGAAAGGTAGATGTGCCTGTAGTAAGGCATCAGGCCTCCTTTAGCTGCAGAAAGGTTGATCAGTGACAAAAGTACTTTTCTCTGGTGCTCTGTGGTTTTCCCCATGAATTTGGGTGTCTTAATACCATCTGTCACTTGGCACACTGCTGAGTGGTCCCTAAATCAGTAGTGGTCCTCAAATCTGAGAGCTTGCAGGGGCAGAACATTGCCACTAGCATCAGATAAAAAATGGAAAGATGAAGTAATGCAATGGTGTGTTATACTGCCCCAAATTAAATGTTTCCACCTTCAAAAGCATACTCTCCAAATTTCCAAGAAACCTTACAAAATGCAGCTGAGCTGCAGGCAGGGACAGATTTGCAGGAAGGGAAGCTGCATGGCCATGGGATTGCTTCAACTTGGATGTGAGCATGGGATTTTCCAGCCTTGCAGGCCTTCTGGTCCTCTGCCCTTGCAAAATGCAGTTGCTGGAAGTCAGATACCTGGAGTGCCATTAGCTCCAGGTAGGCTTTCCTTGAATTTACAGGATTTGAGTGGAAAGGGCCTCTGCAGACTCTGGGATCAGTAGAACAGTTCTGATTGCAAGGAACTCGTGTCACCAGCTCTCCACAAATTTTTGAAAAAGAGAAAAGGATAAAAGGAAGGGGTGGGTGGGGGAAGCTTGGGGGTTTTTTTCCCCTTGTAGGGGCTGAGTTGGTTCTGCAGTGACAACTGTGACAGGCAGAATACAGCAAAGGTGCACTAAGGGTGTCTCTCAGCCAGCTGCCCTGCAGAAAATGGGCAAAGCTAAAGCATCGAGAGGCGGGGAAGGACTTTGATTTATGCATTAGTAGGGTCTAGTCAATCCTTGGTCTGCCTCATTTCCCTATTTTCTGTCTGCATTCCTTGTTTTTGCCTCCCTGGGTGCTTCTCCCAAGACTTCTCAGCTCGTTCACGTTTAATCTCCATGATTTGTCTACAGCCCCGCTCGCTCTAATCTCTGCAGGTCACCGTGCAGGGCACCTTCGGTTCTCTCTGGCTGTTTGCTGCCATCAGCACATCTGATCGTGGCTGAATTTACATCAAAGGAGCACCTGACAAAGCAGCCGGCCTGATAATAGGCTCTGGTTTCTTCTCAGCAACCCAAACAGGTGGAGGCGGGTGAGGGAACGCTGGCAGGACCACAAAGGGAGATCGTGCTCCACTTCCAGCAGGGCTTGCTTTTCCCTCCTGCCTGACAGAGCACTGCAGACCCCACTGCTGCTGAAGGCTCCCCAAAAGTAGAGCTGTCCCTGGAAAAGAGGTAAGCGAGACAGAGAAAAAGAAAGCCTTGCTCTTCTCCTGCAAAACAAACTCGCACGTGGGAAACTAAATAACTCACAAAAGTTAGTTTTAAGGCTCTCCTGCAGTTGCTGTTGGGGCTGCAGAAGTGCAGCCACAGAGTTAGAGGTGTCTTTTCCCTGCTGAGAGATATGCCAGGGCCAGGAAAGATGCTACAGTCACAGTGTGATTGTTTGCTGCCTGTTTGGAGCTGGTCACAGAAGGGGCTGATGAACTCAAGACTGCACTCTCTAGCAAAACACTTCAACCCAAGTGTCAAATAATAGGGATTTGCATTTGCTTTTTGTGTAACTTACTCTGCCCAGACCATTTTCCCTGCCTAGAGTTTGCTGTGAGGAACTGATTTTGAATAATTACAATACGCAGTTATATATGATTATACACACACACCCCCAATGATTGATACAGGGAGACATTTCCTGCAGCTGGAATTGTTCTGAGAGGTACTGGATGCTGTTTGGGCTGGTACAGATGTGTCTCATGAGCACAGTGCAGGTGGTGGCTGCTCACCTTCCTCTGTTCATCTGGGGCACGGGTGCTTACAGAGCTCCAGCTCCTTGTCCTCTGCTGGAAGGAGAACCAGTGGCACCCCATCCCATCTCCTGTAGGTTTCACCTGGCAGTATTGGGTCCCTGGTACTCTGAGGGCCTGCAGTTTTCCAAGGAAAAAGTGAGTCTCTGGGCTCTGAGCTGTTCTGGCAGGCTGCCTGTGCTCACCTTGGGCTGGAGACCTCTGACGAGGGAAAAGCTCTGTTTCCAAAAGGCTGTGGGGGGCGATTTGGAGCAAGGGGATGTCTCTGTTCATCTGGGGCACCACAGGAGATGTGAAAGCAGGAGTAAGTGCAAGGGACAGGAATGTGTGTCCCTGCAGCTTGTCTCTTCCAGGGCTGTGGCCAAGGACTGCAGAGACCCTGGGTGCAGGAGCTCCAGCTCTCCATGCTCTCCTGCACAGAACCAGCCTTGCTCATTCTTTAAGTCAGGCTGGGAAGCCCCTCTGCAAAGCCTGCATGTTCTGTGGGGTGCTGTAACCCGGAGGGGGACGGGATGAGAAGCTGCTGCCTTTGGCTGGAGGACAGGAGTGGTGACTGGAGCTGTGCAGTCGCTGCTGGAGCTCCCTGGGCTCCCACTCCGAGCGTGCAGGGCTAAAAGCCACATCCACCTGGGAGGCTTTCAGCTCCTTTCACTCCAGACAGGCCTGGAGGTGTCTGGTTCCTCCGTGGTGTGAGTGCTGTTTCCTGGGAGAGCTGAGGCTGGAAAAGCAGGACAGCCCTTCACACCTCACCTGCTGGAAGCCCCGTGGCCTGAGGGACCAGAGGTGCTGTACTGCCCAGCTGCTCACCCCTAGCCCTGCTGTGCTGGTAGCCAGCTGTTTGGGGATTAAAGGAGCTGTTTAAACAAAACAATAATAATAACACTGCAGGCAGGTTTGATTTATTGTGGAGGGACTCTGGTATTCAAATGAGCTCATGATAAATGGGAGTATTGGCTCATTAAATATTGCTCTGGAGTTTGCCCTCGGGAAGGCTATGGTTTCATAGTGTAGCAGTGATTTGAGATGGTCCAAATTCTTCTTTGCATGTTTTTTTTTTACCTTCCAAGGATTTCTCTGAGTTTAGAGCCACTTTCAGTTGTGATCTGTTAAAACAATTTCCAGCAAACTGTCACTGCCTGTCTTTGTCTCTTTATGACATGTGAAAACTCCACTTTTATTTTATTTTCTACTGTTTAAAACCCAGGCTTGGGTGAGACATTTGGAATATCTGCTTTTTGCTTTCCTTCTGCTGAGGAGTGTGGTGGGATGTATGGAAGCCATGAATTACAAAGGTGAGCTGTGCTGCAGCCTGGCTTAATTTAAAAGTACAGCAGTTAGAAAAACAAGGTGCCTCGCTCCCACTTCTTCCCTGGCATGTGAAACAATTGTATTCTGAATGAAAGCATGGATAAATCTGGATAAATCCCAGCTCTGTCTCTGGTCCCATAGCGTAGGGCAGTGTTCCCAGCTGCCCCAAAGGCATCAGAGCCATCCAGCAGCCAGCAAACTCCAATATTAAACTCCCAACAAAAAAAAGGCAAAACAGGAGAGGGGTGAGGCCATCCCACTTGGACTTTCTGGAGGTCCATATGGATGGGTGCTTTTTCTCCTCTATCCCGAGGGTTTAACTCCTGTTTGCCCTGGATCTTAGGTTTGCAGCCATGGGGTAAGATGCACCTACAAAGCACAGCCAGGCAGAGGCTTCCAGTGAAGCAAAGCAGGAAGTGAAATGAGAATCTCACTGTGGCACGATGTTAAATCCTGGATTTGCATTAGGCTGAGTGGAGAGTCAGGAACCTGCACCCCGAGATTAAAAACACCACGGAGCAGCGCGGGCGCCGCTAATTGTGGGTTTACAGGAGAAAGGCAGAAACATGCTGAAAAGTTGGCTCACAACAGCACTTGCTGCATCCTAATCTCCTGGTTCCTTTCTTGCCTTGCTAATAATAAGTAAGACTAATTTAATTTTCACAACATCCCAAATCTGTGGCTCCATGATTCAGAGACTTAATAAGATTCTCTAGCCGAGCCAAGAAAAGCTTAGTGGTTTTGAGCTTACTTTCTGTTGGGTTTCAGTTTCAGGACATTTGTGCAGTGTTGTTGTTTGTTTTGTTTGGTTTTTTTAAAAAAAACAAAACAAACTTGTATTCCATCAGGATTACTAGTGTCTCTCTTTAAATTATTGTATGTGTAAATTGGTTTTGCTGGAGCTGGGTAAAATCTTGAGCAAAAAAAGGCAAATTTTGGCAAAATGAAAATGAGTTGTTTTGATTTGCCACACTTCTTTTTTTTCTAGCTAGAAAAGAAACAACCCTATTTTGTTACAGCCTTTTCTGAATAAAAGGCTCTGAGATTTTCCTCTTAGAAGCAACTTTTCATTTGGAATGATCTTCGGAGCTAACTTTTGTTAGAGGGGCTGAAAAGTCAAAGTGAAACATTTGTTTCAGCTGACCCCAAATGAATATTTTTTTTTCTTTTGAAACTTTTTTCAGGATTGCCAGCGAACTGAAAAATCAGTTATTCACCCAGCTTTATATCCCATATCCTGATAGAAACTTCAGAGCCCCACCGTGACTGTTTATGTGGTGCAGCTGCCCCTAAGCCCTCCGTTTATATGTTGGTAAATTATTCTGCTGCTCGGGGTGGGGTGAGACACCAAACCAGGAGTGAGTGCCTGGGTTTTCTCCCTTGGGTTAACAAGGAGGCAGCGTTTTACAAAGTGTTTTTAACTCTTCTTCTCCATGGCAGGTGTTGCCTTTGCTGGCCCAGGTACAGTTGCAGGACCTGTTTCATGCTAAAGGCTGTGTGAGGAGCAGGCATTAGGAGCTGAGTTTAAAGCAGCAGAGTTGAGCTTGGCTTTGGGGGTAGCTGTACTTCAAAAAGAGGAGTGCAGTAATCAAGAAAAGAAAGTCCCTAATTTCAGGGTTAACCACAGTCAAACACCACATTTAAAATGTGCTTTTCTTATGGTTACTCTGGGTGATAAATTATATATTACACGAAGCTGTTGGGTTGTTTAACTCTTTTTGTCAGGGCACATCCTCTCTGTGTAGAGAATTATCTGCAGATGGCACAGTTTGTTCTGGAACAACAAAGCCAAATTTGCCTGTTTCACTGAAGCTGGTAGAAAAAAGTTTAGATCAGTTGCTTTAGAACAGATACCATAACCAGAAATTGTTGAGTCCTGCTCGCCTGGTACGGATTGCAAGTCTGCTGGAGAGAAAGGAGCTGGGCCAAATGGGTTTGTTCCTGCTGTTTATCTTAAGTCTTAATTTAGGCTTAAATCTCGATGCCTCTCACTTAAAGCATTGAAGCATTTAGAGCAGCACAAGAAAACAGGCTCAGTGTGTGAGTGTTCCTGAGGCTGCCACTGTCCCAGGGAGCCCTTCCCAGCCAGCTGGGTGTGTTCTGGCACCCAGAGCTGCTGCCAAAGCCGGTTTTGCCTGGGCAGGGGTGCTGGGCAGGCTGGAGCCACTGTGCCTGCTCTGGGCCTGGCTAGCACCAGCCAGGCTAGGATGTCCTGGAGAGGACTACTCTGTCTTTATTTTTAAATTATATCTTTTTCATCCTCACCTTTGGAGAGCACTGACCCTGCCCCAGGTCAAGATATGAAGTCAAGTTAGTCGGAGCCACGTGGATTTGCTGTCCCCCAGGAGCAGCCCATGGACTGTGGGAAGGTTGGTTTTCTTCCCATCCCTTCCAAGGGATGCTTCAGTTTGGCAAGTCCCGAGCCCTTGGAGCCCTTCTCCTTCCCCAGTGTTGTTCACCTCATCCCCTGCACCTCTGCTCCCCACGGGGACCTGCCCGGGAGCGGCTGCACAGCGGCTGAGCCGGGAGAGGAAGGGGAGGTCACGTCAGGAGCACAGGGCGTGGGAGGGGAGGCAGGAATAGGAGTTTCTGGCAGGAGGGAGCAAGCTGGGACTTGCCACCTTTCCCAGCTCATCCCCAGGGCCACATCGAAGAGTTGTCCCTCCTGCCCAGCACGTTTCTCTCCCTTTTTTCCCCCCACTCCTTTGCCTGGGATGACACAGTCCTGGGTTGTCCTTGCTTTTGTGTGTGGGACTCCAGACTGGTTGAACCAACTTGTAGTGGATGATTCACTGGGCACGTTTTGGCCCTTGCTTTGCTCCTGCAGTGTCTGTTTTTGGGGCCATGCTGTGGCTGCCATTCTGCATCACTGCCATCCCCAGAACCCCTGCCACACACCAGGGGTGTACAAATCATCGTTGTGCTCCTCTCTGCAAGCAATTCTGGGTGTGCTGGTGATCCCTAACCCACTAAGTCAAGGCTTTTTAATAACCCAAATTGAGTGGCAGAGGTGATGGTGTGATTTAAATTTTCTTGTTTTGCTTGCATCAGAGTTCTTCACTTGGGCTGGACAAAGGAAACCATCCAGAATTCAGTTTGTAGTGAGTAATAAGCTGTGAGACTGGTGAGGCCACACCGTGTTAGGGGAGTCATCTGTAGCAGGAGAGGGATGGAGGGGGTGTTTTGAACTCTGGGTTGTGAGGGTTGTGAGCCAGGGTTGTGAGCCAGGCAGTAAAGTCCCTTTGGAGCAGCCCAAATAATCCCTCCCCCATGCAAACAATAAGGCAGCATGCAAGGAAAGCAAGAGTGATGTTACCCTACCTGAGTATTGTCTTCTAGCAAGTTTCCAGGGCTTTGAGGCTTTGTTTTTCCTCTTTTTCTTCCCACTCGCTAACGAGTGCAGAGCTCGGCACAAGCACACAGTCCATGTCATCCCTGCTCACACCAGGAAAGGAGCAAGGACTGAAGGCTGTAGGCCAAGCTGTGTGAAGGAGAGAAAGCAAAGAGAGAAACAGGGCGAGGGGGAGGAAGCCCAGTGAACAGGGGGAAAAGGAGAGGAAATAGTCCAGGGAGAGTAGCATGAGGTGGGGAATGCAGGGCCAAAAGAATGGAAGGAAATCCTTGCAGAAATGGGCTATTTCAAAGCTGTGCCTTCCCCTGGCAGATGCTCTAGATCTGGAGACGTTTGGGGAGGAATCGGCTGGCTTTTGGGGACATGTTTGTTGGAAAAGGGAGAGGGAAGGAGGACTAAAAGAAAACCTGTCTGCCCCTGACCCCAGAGCACTTGACGTCCCTGGAGTGCCGGAGGATGAGATGTGGAAGTCAGTAGGTGTTGCCCAGCCCAGTGCTGCACACAGAGCCCCTGTGGCTGCTGCACATGAGGCCTTATGGCTCCTTCCCCCTCCCCGGCCACCTTGTTCTTTGGAGAAGGAAGGGTGGGAGGGAAAACCCATGATCTTGCTGGCCTGCTGCCAGTTGCTAAGGCAGTTTCTTCAGAAGGGAGGGGAGCTGTGGAAGGAGGGAACTGCCTGGAGAGGAGGCAGATGATGCACGCAGGGAACAGGCAGAGAGAGAAGAGCCTGCAGCCACCAGTGATGGAGGCAAATGGGAGCCGGGGGGAAGGAGCCCAGAGGAGAGGGGTGAGGTGGAGAGGGGCAGGAGCAGCCAGCAGAAGCAGCTCCTTGCCCAGCTCAGCCGTGGAGCCAGCATCCCAGCAGACCTGTCTCAGCTGATGGGTTCGCTGTGGTTCACGGCAGCTCTACGAAGCACTGCCTGTGGCAGGAGGGGATTTCATTCTCCAATGATTTTTCCCTGCTGTGTTTCCTCTGGTGAGTACGAGATGCGTGTGGTCCAGGGAAGCTGGCTGTGCTGTGCTGTGTGAGCAGGGCTCGCTCCTGCTGCCAGTGCTGGAAGAACTCGTGTCCCACAAGGATGTGCAGGTTGGAGGCAGGGAGCGTTCCCCCTCCCGGGTGAGGCCACCAGCAGCGTGGTGCACAAGGGGGCCTTTTGCTGTCCCCTCCTTGCCTCAGTGCTGTGTTTGAGTGTCTTTCTGCCCACACAGCGTGTACTTGAGCAAGGTCTGTGAAACCTGGTGGCTGCCTGGCCCCAGCTCCCCGATCTTCCAGTTACTCGGGCCCAGAGAGGAGCTCAGTGTGGCTCTTACTTGCCATGGAGTCGCTGCCCTGACTCGTGGTGGCACCGAGCAGCTGCAGAGCTGAATGCAGACCTGGGCCATTGCTGCTGGAAACGAGCCACTGCCCAGCGCTGTGGTGCCTCCTCTGCCTGGAAACCCCGCTCCTGGGGCACAGTGGCACCACCCGAGGCAGGGAGGGACTGTCCTTCGGTCCCCAGGGTACCCCACAGCCCTGTCACCCCGAGAAACAAGGTAAGTGCCTCACTCCTCCAGTGTGGTGTAGGTGTGAGATACCTGGGACCTGAACCTCATCCGGCCTGCGCCGAACTCCAGCCGTCTTCCCGCTTCCTCCCGCTCCCCACACAGCGGGCTGAGAGCAAGGGCACAAAGGAGCTTCTGCTCAAATGCCTGGAGCTGCCCTCTGCTCGGGGCAGACACTGCAGGGAGATGCAGCTCCCCGCAGGGGAACCTCGTCTTAAAAGCCCAGAGCAATGGTTTGCCCTCGCTGAGGGGGAAAGGTGGAGGTTTGGAGCGGGTGGGAAGCTGCTCCCCTCAGGAGGGGGGAAGCAGGGCTCTGTGCACACCCTCGGTCTTCTGCGCTGGAGGCCGCTCTCGCTGACAAGGCACAACTGAGGAAATAACCTCTTAAAAGATAGGTGGCAACAAAACCGGGGCAGTTTCGGGAGTGCAGCAGCGGGATCTCGGCCGGCCCTGCCGCGGGTCAGTGCTCCAGCACCTGCCCGTGTCCGTACGGGAGCTGCTCCCGTCGGGGCCCGGGTGGGAGCCGAGCCCCCGGGAAGGGTTCGCGCCGTAGCCCCGGCCGCGCTTCCCTCCTGCGAGCGCAGCGCCTGCTGAGCAGACAGAAATTCAATCCCGGGGCCGGCTTTAAATCTCCCACTTCTCCTTTCTTTGCGCTCCTCGCGCCCCGGGTCCCCGCGGCCATTTGTCCCCGGGCGGCAGCTGCCGCAGGGCCCGCGGGCGCTGCGCCGTAACACGAGCCCGCTCCTCACGGCCGGGGTGCTGCGTGCGGCACCTCGGGACGGGCACGAATTGCTGCTTCTCCCTCAGGCCCTCGGCTCGCCGGGGATCCAAAATGGAGCAGCCGTGCTCCCGAGGGTGTGGGAGGCCGCGCGAGGGGTGACTCATGTGCCGAGCAGCGCGGCCGGGGCCGGCCCGCGGCGCTCCGGGGCTGCGCGGGCACGGCCGCCAAAGGCCCCACCGGCCCAAGGCAGGGCCGAGATCGCCCTCCTGGCCGGCCCTGAAAGCAAACACCAGGCACCTGGAGGAGTGGGGAGGGGAAGAGGACACTGATAAACCAAGCGGTGGATTAAGGTATCGGATGTTTCCTGCTGGGATTTAATGCCCTGAAGGGCAGCGCATTCCGTGTGTTAGAAGCGGGCCGGTCCCGCAGCCGCCTCAGGGCTGCGGCTCCCTCAGAGCAGAGCCGAGCACACGCGGGCCGGGAGCGGCCACCGCGGGCACCTCTCGGTGCTGGGGAGGACAAAAGCCTCCCGGCAGGAAGGGATCTCGCACAAGGCGATGCTTCTCTTGTTCTGTCAGCTGCGGTGGGGTCAGAGCGGGCTGTCCCTCCCCTGTCCCTTGCCACCTCCCGCGGGTGAACCACACACGCCCTCCTGCAGCCCTCATGGGGTCTTGTCTTCCCCTGACTGCCCTCCTTCGTGGAGGGAAAGAGCAAAGACAGAATTTATTTTAATTGTTTATTGTATAATATAAAACTACAAAAGTAAGACTGCTCATTTCCATGTACATTTGTCCAATTGTTTTTTTGATTACAGCCCATACCTACATGTGAATACAGTAATCTGGTTTCAGATGTCTGTAATATTGCATAGAAAAGGCACAGCTCTAAGGTCTGTGGGAGGGGAAGGGGAAATACAGCCTTTTTTCTTTTTTTTTTCTTTTTTTTTCTTTT
>VZRO01000988.1:1514846-1525718 GCA_013397915.1 Daphoenositta chrysoptera
TTTACAATAACAAGCCCTGTTCAAACAACCATGCACTGAACATGTCACACTATTTACACCTTTTCCAGAATCTTGGCCTTTGCAGGCACTAGTATGGAATACGCTCAGAACTAGATAGGAGTTGAGGTTGGGATTTTATCTGCAATTTGTGTTTTTAAAGAGGTTCCAGAACTTGCATTAGGCTTATTTTCAGAAAAAGAAAAAAGTGCTTAAAAAAGAACTAATTTATTTTAAAATGTTCAGTCTCGTTAATTAATAGAATATTGAAAGCAACTCGCACAGAAGCAGGATACCGAAACCTTATTGGAGGGGGTTGGGCGTGGGGGGGAGAAAAAAAAAAGAACAAAACCAAAGCAAAAGAAACCCTGTAACAAGAACAAAAAGTTCAAAACATGCCAGAACGAATTAAACCATTTGTCAGACAGGACCCATTGCGATTTACTCAATTCAATGATAATAACGTGTAAACTTTGGATTGGAAATCATCACTTTTAAACAACCCAGGCTCTTACCCCACAGCGTTGAGGAAAAACCGAGTTACCTTGCACAAGGTCCGAGTTTCTCTGGCAGCGATTGCTCCAGGCGGTGGCCTCGCCGTGCTGCTGTCCCGGCCGGACAGACGCCGCTCTCTCCCAGAGGGACGCTGCCCTTCCTTTGCTCCCAGGGCTGCGGGGATCCGGAGGGGCTCTGGAGCCCAGGAGTGGCTGGTGGGACTCAGAGCCGGGGGTCTGGGCTGCACTCGGGATTTCCTGCCCAGCGCTGCCTCCGGGCAGGGAGGTGCTGGCAGCTCTGGCACCATTCCTGGGCCCGGGGGGAACATCCTGCCCCCTTGTATTGGCGTCCAGCCCCAGGGGCTTCTGCTGGGCCTCTCATGCGTGTTTAAGGAAAAAAAAAAATCATCTTTTCTAAACCTTTCCCAGGCCAGCGTGATGGAGATGATTGCGTTTGCTCCTGCCTTCGGTGGCAGATTCCAGTAGCGTGCCAAGGGAGGCCCCTCTCAAGAAGCCAGTGGGGGTAGGAGCCTGATTAGAACTAATTTTGAACATAAACCTGTCCCTCCTCCATACCTTTTTTTGCATATTTCAAACAACCAGACCCATATTAGAAAAAGAGTGTAGGGAAAAAAAATAATCCTGTGATCCATGCATATCCTGACTGGAACTCAATTCATTCTTTCTGAATCTGGCTCCCATACCCTTTTTCATACAGATTTACATTCCTACAAGAGGATACATTCCTACCATACATTCTGTACGTGTTACAATCCAGATGTTGTTAGCTTCACAATAAAATAAATATATTTACAGAAGAAAAAAAAAAAAAAGAATAAATAATTTATGAAAAAAAAAAAAATCACTTCAAATCCAAAGCTCTCTTATTCTGCTCCCATCTTGTCACTTCATTGCACGTTAATGTCACTCTCCATCCCTGGTGTAGGTCTCAGAGAAATTCCATGCATGGCTGCTGTTGGGACCACAGCAGGGGCCCAGCTAGAGACAGTCAGTGACTGCACAGCCCTTCCCACCCTGGCCACAACCTCCCAACCTTCTGCTGAGTCCCATAAGTCAAGTATGCTTTTGTCCTATGGGATTCCCGTAGGGATTCTGCCACAGGACGTGTGCTTCAGCACCAAGGAGCCACAGACACCGCCCACAGGCAAAAGTGGATTTAGAGCTCGGCTCCTGCTCTCTGGATGATACAAAAACTTCAGCTGACCCCACTTAACAGCACAGGTGTTCGCAAAGGGCCTTGATGGGAGCTTTTGCCTTGCAGGTGGGATTTGTGTAATTAAGTAATCCCAAAGAAACAGGCAGCTCCAGCGTCCTGAAAATCAGTTTTTACCCATGGTAAGGGGCAAGTGCCTCCTGTGTGAGCCTGCTGCTGCCACAGGTTTGTGCAGGATGTGTTCCCAGGTACTCGAGGTGCAGGGTCAGGCAGGGCTGGGGATTCTCCTGCAAGGGCCCAGGACTGCTGTGGAACAAGGGCTGGCTGGGAGCTGGAGCTGTCCCTGTCCTCCCCACCCTCCCTTCCCCTGGTCCCTAAAGCTACGCTTGGTCAATGGTTTTCTGTTTGAAGCAGTAACTTCTTTTCTCTTTAGTCTGTGTAATGACTGCAAATCCATCAGCATCCCAGTGCTTCACACCTTGGGAAAAAGAGGAAAGCAAAGCCACCCCCCGGGCCATTTCCCCCCTCCTCCCCCAGCCCTGTCTCTCCCTGGCAGATGAATTGGGAGCCTTTTGCAGCTGTACATGATGCATTTCATTTCGATTAGGAGTTCCTTCATCGCAAAAATGTATTTGCTCTCATCCTGTGTCTGTGTGCATATCTATGTTACATCTATCTATATACTAATAAATATATATGGCCTGTTTTAAAGTGCCAATTTATAAAAAGCCGCCTCCTTAAAAGGCAGGCAAGACCCAATTTCATCCATGACAAGAAGGGAGCAGAATTGACTGAATATTGCCAAATGACGTAAAACATAATTTAAAATTTCTTAAATAAATATAAAAGTTATTCCTAAAGAAGCCATAGGCATGTCAACAATATAGGTTGTAACCGGCACTCGACAACTAAAGTACCATTGGAAAACTAAAATGCCATAGCAACTTCAGCAATAGGCATGATACATTGCAAACATTTTTTTCTTTTTAAATTAAATGTACACCACAATGAACTTAGGGAAAAAAAAAAAAAAAGCTATTGGTGCAGTAAGAAGACTTCTCAGGTGTTACGGGGGAGGGGACCATGCATAGAAAGCTGTGTCTGTATATTCCTTGTAAAACGGGTCTATAAAGTGTAAAGCAGGTAACACAGTTGATACAAGAACCCAACTCTATACGAGATGCCAAGTGATGTCACACGACTGGCTCCAGTTTCAACAGCAATGGATATTAAAGCAAGTCCATCCAGTGCAGGTACGAGATGAGCTTCACTGCAGTAACACTGAAGTTGCCTTTTTCAGCACTTAGCACAGTGAGGTGGGAGAGGGAAGGAGAAATGCTCCAAGAAAGGGCGAGCCAGCCCCGCTCTCTGCCCGCGCCGTCAGTCAGGGAGGTGCCCGGGGCGCTGGCTCTCGGTGGGCTCTGGGCACGTCGCTGCTGCCCCTGACAGCATTCCCAGAGCTCCGGGCGAGGAGGTGCCGCTCTCCGCCGGGTTAAGGCTCCGGTCAGGCGGGGTGGGGGCCCGGGGACAGCGCCCGGCCCCGCGGCGCTCGGCACCCCCGCGGGTGAAGTTCCACAACTGTTTCCTGCCAACTGCTTCGCGTACGTGTTGGAAAAGGACATGGCTCTAAGTTTCAGGAATCACAGTAGTGCGCAGTGGGTACAGCAGGGAGCAAACACTTGTGAAACTCCGACAGAAGCAGCTCCCAGCCCTTTCTTAAAGCACTTTTTTTTTTGTTTGTTTGTTTGCATTCAGGGAAACCGACTGCAGGCTTATTTGATCCAATTTTCTCTTTGCACCATACACATATAAAACATTACAACTCTGTATAAAAGTACAAGTGGTTCTTGTACATCTGAATTATGCAGGAACTATGTGAGCAAATCCTATCAAAATAGCTATTTTTTTGTGTGTATAAACAGCATTTGTTTTTAGAAAAAACAATATCATAAACTGCAGAATCTGTACAAAAATATAAAATAAATTTGGGCAGCAGTTTCTAAACAGCCATGTAAATGCAACACTTAAAGAGGAGCAGGTTAATGCCTCCAAAAGGCTGAATTGCTAAAGTCAACCTATACAGGGCTAAAATGGTATTGAGATTATCTAAATAATAAAATTTTTTACCTCTTGCAATAAAACTTATAGAAAAAATAGACAAGTATGCACATGCAATTTACAGCTTTCCCCAACATAATCCTTGTGCTTAGCTTTTACCTTTTTTTTTTTTCCTTTTTTTCTTTTTTTTTTTTTTTTTGTAATAACATAACATTGTCTACAATACATATTCTTTCCTATACCAGGATATTCGGTCTTCCTTGAGGAACCACTTTAAAAAAAATACATTAGAAGTGGTCATACATGGATGAAGGCACTCCAACTCTGCTCGAAGCAAAAACTAGTGTGATCCTTTTCTTTTCAAAAAAGGCAAGCAAGGATGCATGCACAGTGCTGTGAATCGGGGCTGGGAGGGACTATGGAAATACTACCAAGTGTATATACTGGTACTTAAAATTAAAAAAACAAACAAAAAAAAAACCAACAGAAAAAAAAAAAAGTTGCTATATTTTCTAATATTTTAAGACCCAACAAGCACCTCCATGATGTGATCCAGTTCTGTGAGATCCATTTTGAAAGGCTGATTTGGAGTTACTGGTTGACTGCTGTACGGAGCGAGAGTTTTTAGGAGCTCATCTGCTGAGACAGGAGCCATTTTTGAGGCAGCCCCCGTGGCAGACGTGCAGGGGTCAAAATCGTACATGGACGTATCAATGTCAGCAAACAGAATGTCATCCAGGGTCAAGTCTGTGAGGAAACCTGTGGAAGCTGTTATCTCAAAGTTGCCAGGCAGGGGGTCCATGAGTTTGGATTCAGCCGTTCTGCTCTCCGGGAGGCCCTCGGGCTTGTGAATGTTGGACTCGCTGGGCTGGGCTTTAGAGTCGTGGGCCGCCGTTTCGGCTGCTACTGCCTCTGCGGAGGTAGGTGCTGGACAAAGCTCCTCGATTTCGTCCAAGGCTGAGGAGAAGCTGTCCTTGACTGCTTGGAGAGCAGGAGGTGGTGGCTTCGTCGGGCCGTCGTGCTGGACGGCCGGGGAAGTGCAAAAAGTGTCGTCCTCGAGCAAAGAGGCTGGGGTGAGGCAGGACTCCAGGGGCATAGTGCTTACGAAGTCGGCGGGGAGCAGGGGCGGCGAGGCCAGGTGGCTGAACGCCGGCTGCGCCTCGCGGAAGTTGTCGCTGAGAGGGTCGGCAGGCTGCGAAGCGCCCACGAACATGGGCCTCAAGCTGCCTTCTTGTTTGAGTTCTTCCTGGATTCGCCTCAGCATGTTGTTAATTAAAACTGTCTTTTGCAAGCTTGGCTCGGTTAATGGCCTGTGGTTATAAAGTTTCATAAGGGAAATGTTGAAGATAGTCTGACGCTGTAAGGTGTAAGACACCTTAGAGGGACCGTCAGTGGGAGACACCACTTTGCCTTCCAACCCATCTTCATGCTCGTCAAACTTCCGCTTTCCTCCTTTCCCCAACATATATCTGCAAGGGAAGAGAGGAGATGGATGAAGACAGCAAAGCAAGTGCACATCTGTCCCCATCAACAACTTGGTCCTGGCCCACAGCAGCGTGACGAGCAAGCAGCAGCCGCCTTAATGGGGGCTCTGGTCCATCCATGTTTAGGTGTGGCTGTGCTGGTAAATTCCAAGCAGGAATTCAAACAGCATCTCTAACACTCAAGATGTTGCGTGCTTGGCAGCAGATTTCCTCTTCCTTACGTTAAGCAAACACCTGTCCACAGGTGCACAAGCCACAGGCACTGTGCTGAACATTTCCTTACATTCCCTGACTGAGGCAGTGCTACGCCTGGGAGTACAAATGTAAAGCACCGAGGTTCTCACTATGAATTTCCTCTTTTATTCAGAAGTGTGTTCACGGGGGAAGGGAAGTGAGGCTCAAGCAATTGTGTGTTGAGAGAAACTTCCCCGGTGAGGCTGGGAGATCCAGCCCTTTGGTACACCAGGATATGCACATATGGGTTTATTTAGCTGATCGCCTAAGGACTGAACTACCAGAGCAGGAAATGCAGTTATTACACTCAGAATTAGATAAATTACAGATGAAGAAGAAGATCTCTAAAGTCTTTTAGTCTAATCCCCAAGACCACTCTCTGCACTACACTCTGCTGCTGGTCAGATGGCAGATTTTGAAGGAAACAAAGGGGATTTTACCAAACTTGCCCCGCATGATAAATAATTTCTGAGCTAAGATTAAGTAGGGCAGTTCAATCCCCAGTGCCATCTCTTCCAGGATGTTTCAGAGCGCCTGGAAATGCTCCTCTACACAGCACAGTCCCAACCTCATTTTGTCACCATTATTTCTGTGACACAAAGATGCCCCCAAACGCAGAGGAATGAAGGAATCGCTGTGCTGTGACAGTAGCACGACCTAACGTTATGCTCTCCCCATTTTCCCAGGTAGAGTGGTGAGGTGCTGGAGCTCTAACCCACTCACTCTTTTAATAGGATCACAAGCAGCTAGCTCCCTGTTCATTCCCATTCTCCTCCCTCTGTTTAACAAATTCTTCTGGCATGAAGAATTCTGCCTTGTTTAAAGGAAAAAAAAAAAAAAAGTGGAAGAGGCTTTTTAGCCACGGCTATACAGAAAGAAGTTGCAACAGCCATACAGATTTTTACCCCAGACCTGACCCTTCTCGTATTATGCAGCTATCATCTGGGAGACAAAATTTGCCTTCCTTATTTGAGTACAATTCCCAATCCTCCCAGTAGGATTAGTGCCTGCAAAACGACTGCACTAGGCAGGTCTAACACAGTTTGATGGTCGCACACCAGTTCTGCAGACAGGCAATGTAGTTAAACATCCCCAAAAACAACTGACAGACATTTAAGAGCAATTTCCATCCCCTTGGAAAGCAGAAGAGGGGGCAAAAGAAGTCAGGGTTTCAGTGCTAGAAGAGCTTCAGAAAGCGTTTCTTGGGTGGTAAATCCAAAACCAGATCGGGTGAAGCGAGCCACTTCTGGTTAAAAATAAGTCCCAAATCCAGATAATTTTCTAGCATATTATGCAATTAAAAAAAGAAAGGCGGGGGGAAGGAGCAGGCTGAGCAGAGCAGAGGAACAGGTAGGCTGCCATCCAAGCTCCTTGGCCAGCTACCAGCGATTCCCGCGCCTGGAATCTTGGGTGAACAAAACCTCTGAAATTTAGCACTACTGCCGAAGTCTGGTTTTCCTCTGCTCCCTAGTGTCACTTCCATGGACTACTCTGGAGCTGTGCACATGGGTTTGGGGTGCAAGAGGGGGGCTTTGCTGTTCCAATGTTCACAGCAGAGACATTTCCTTTCACTTCAGACAGGTAAGAGTGAGAAAGGGAGGATCGGGCTAACAAGAATTAAAAACCCTGCCCAATTCCAGCACGTTTTTAAAGCAGTGAGGGGTTAGGAGGAGAGTTAGCAGCTTTCCATCCCTTCCTGCTATCTGAAAAAAGACAGACTCTGTCCTAAAGACATACCAGTGCTCCTTCCACAATGCTCTATTTAAAGAAGACATTTTTAAATGGCTTGGGGACTCGAAGAGTTTGAAGTTTGTCAGCCTCTGCCAGGAATGTATAAAAACATTCACTGCACAAAGCAAACCTTTTCCCCCATGATAAAGAAAACAGCCCAGGCTCCGTTCCCTGCGCTCAGTTATTCATTATTGCCAGGTGAGGCTGCCAAGCACTTTGAACAAACCCAATCCAGCCCACTTCCACCCAAGACTGAGGTGCTGGTAGCAAACACATTTTTAAAGCTGATCAGTAAGAACTATGGGACCATCACTGAGTAAATACTACAATAACCTCACTACGTCATTTTCCAGGAAGCTCAGAGATGATTCAAGGTTTCCTGTATGTGTGACTGTCAAGCTTTTGCATCTCACTCGATCTTCATGTAGCTTGATTCAGAGCTTGTCCTTTTAAAAGATAAAATAGATCAGGCAACTCCCAGGCTCACTTACTAGCTTTTCAGCACAACTTTCAGTTTCCTTTTTCCCCACTCATACTCTCTGAAGAGGGTTTAACCCCTAAAGCACCAAAGCAGGATGCCAGCCTAAGCATGGAGGTTTTATTCCATCAAGGAGGGCGATCAAACAAGCACTGCTAAACTCTCAGCTTTATAAAGTTTTATTTTACCCCCTTCTCCTCTGGCATGCCAATGGGAATTGTAAAGAATGTTTTCCTCCAGTTTCCATAAACCACTTTATTCACGCCAAGCGAAGCAAGGAGGTGATATCTTTTTAGACCAACTGATAGAGTTGGTAAAACCAGACATGCCTGGGGGCTTGCAAGTCTTTCTCTGGCTCTCCATAAAGGAATTTCGTAGTTTCTGACCACTGAAGCTTAAGAAAATGTTGCCTGCTTGTTCTTTACAGTTCGAACCATCTCTTCCCTCCTTCAACCAACCAGTTTCATGCCTGCATTAAAGGGATCAGTGTTGTATGTCTTAAGATACTGAATAACATTTAAAAAAAATGACACTGTACAATGCCAGCACTTGATCTGAATCAGTTCTGTTCCTCTCAAAAACCTTGCTCCTACCCTTTCCAACCAAGGCTCCTGCTGGGAAAGCGAAAACGCCAAACTTTAAAGATCAGCTTGGCCCAAGATCAGTACAAAATGAGATAGACCCAAAGCATCCCAGGTGTCAAAAGAGAGCTGTCCAACCAAGTCAGACAGCTGCGACGGGGGCAGCCAGACAACACCAACCCACCCAAATGCAGCACTGGACAGGCAGAGATAAAGGGTCACGTTCATGGAGGGCCTTTCATGCATCTATTTCGTATTTCTCCTGCATTTTCACCCCTTTGCTACACGTAATTTTGAGGCCAGGTGTTAAGAGTTGAGACTGGACATCGCTTTGTAGTTGTTGTAATAAAGGACGTTGCAGGGTTTTGGTCTGCACGTGAGTTTCAAGGTTTCTTAGGTATGTGGAACCAGAAAGCTGAAGACAATGGAAAAGCTGCATTTATCTGGGGATTGGGGCAGGGGGAGTTACTTGGAGATCTTCCCCAATATTATCTACCAGCTGGCTCCAGCTCTGGAAGACCCAGAACCTAAAGCTAAACCATTGTTGCTGAGAAAGATTCAACTTGCTTTTTTTTGCCCATTTAGGGCGATTGCACGCGCCTCAGCGCCAGAGAAACCCTAGCATTGTTTGGGAGTTGTCTTTTCTTAATTGAAAAACAAAAGTAGTATATTTTTTTTCTCATTTGCGTGTCATTTAGCCTCCTTTTATTGGCTCTGCATGCTCTTCAGACAGAGCTGGAAAAAAATGCAGTTGGGGCTCAGCAGAAGAGATAATCAGCCTGGAGCGGATGGTTCTCGGAGTCAACCCTCATCGATTGAACACAGAAGAGCTTGTGCACTGCCTGTGTCTCTGAGCCCACTTAGTGACCAATCTTTGCTCTCCAGAGGACAGAGGGACGTGCACGTTGTGAGAGGAGCACCGTGTTTATTGATTGTGCTTCGGACACTTGGACACTGCTGGACTATTTCTGAAGTCTTTCATAATCGGCACTTTGGCACAGAAAAGCACCAGGTATGTAAAAACTGAGAGGAAAAGTGATTTTGCTCACCCAATAATACAAATAACCTTTAATTCCCAAAGACTTTTGACAATTAGGTTTATAATATCTCTCAAGACTGAGGGCTCTTCTTGGAAATCAATTCTACAATCCAGTAGGCCCCTCCCTGCTCATCGAGACAGGAAGGGAAAAAAGGAGGAACTGTACCCCAAGAGGAACAGCGGAAAAGGATTTTTAAGAAGTCACATTTCCACTCACAGATTTATGCCACCCCCTCAGTCAGTCTAGAGGATGAACAGCTTATTAGGGTGAGGTTACTTTTAGAACAAACACCACGTTGCTCAAAAAGGTAAAAGCATCAAATCCCCGAGTCCACAGGCAACCATTCCTCTCCACACAGCCAAACACTGAAACACAGGTGTGAACCACAGGGGCTTGTGCGAGAAGAGGAGTTTAAAGCAGGACCAGGTACTTTGTGAAATCTTAGGTAATTAGACCCACAGGGGGGTAAAAAAGGAGAGAGAAAGAAAAAGGCAACTTGGAGGAATTAAAATAAACCACTACTTCACACGTGTGCATGAAAAAACCCAACAAAACCCCACCACCACAAAAGCTCCCTGTAAGAGCTCCCCAACGTGCAATGAGAGCACTGAATTTGTACACTTCAATCCCCAAAGTTTTACAAACCCTCAGATGTAAGTGAACCTCACCAGGGTTTCTCAGAGAACCTATCCAGTGAATTATGCAAGTGCTTTCTGTGTCACTTCTGGCACACGAAATACAATTTTCCTCTCCTCCACTCCTCATCCTTGAGGGTTCCATTGGTTGTGTCCTGGCCCAACGGTAGTCAATGGGTGTTTTGTTACTGACTTCAGCAGAATCAGGATTTGGCACAGATAGCTGCAGGACCAAAATAAAAAGGCCTTTTATGCCAACTGGGTTCAACTGGCAAGACAAGGGCCAGACCCTCTGAGCTAGCAGAGGCAGGTTGAGCTGCTGTGAGGTGTTTCAGTGCTGCTGGATCCAGCCTGAGGGACCACCTGAACTTGTAACCAGTCTCCATAACTTCAAAGTATCTGTCCCCTAGAGCTAGGGAGGCAGACCAGTAAACCTCTCTCTCCCTGTCCCTGTTTCCACATCCCCAAGGCCACAGCAGGGAGAGAGAGTGGACACATCTGTAGAAGACCCCTTGGGGCAGGACCATGGGCTCACCCACCACAGAATGATGCTCCTTGGCCTGCAGGATCCTGGCAAAGCAGAGCACAGACATCTGAGAGCACTGGCACTCTCCTGCCAGTCAAAGTTACAAAGGAAAAGCAGAGGGGAAGGCCAGAATAAACCTGGCAGCTTCTCCCAGCCTGGTCAAAACAAGGGGGAAAGCTGAACAGCCCAGGTGTCAAAGTTTAAATCTGGGACTGGAGCAAATAAGCAGCATGGACTTTTCAGAGGCGACAGGCACAGCTCGATGGAAATCACCCCTCCTCGGGGATTTCATCTGCTGACACCGGAGTGTTTAAAGCCTGGCACGGCAGCATCCCCGGGAGCTGGGACAGCCTGTTCCTTGCAGAGCTGCACGGCCACGCTCCCTGTGCTGCAGCTGGCCTGCAGGGTGTGCACCGACCAGGCACGGGGGGGGGGGGGGG